>PVJD01002194.1:91506-214921 GCA_004026545.1 Mormoops blainvillei | reverse complement strand
TGTTTAACCTTTGGCATTTTAATCATGATGTGTCTTGGTGTGGTCCTCTTTGGGTCCAACTTGTTAGGGACTTGCCGTGCTTCCTGGACTTGCATGTCTATTTCCTTCACCAAATCAGGGAAGTTTCCTTTCATTATTTTTTCAAGTAACTTTTTAATTTCTTTCTCTTCCTCTTCTCCCCTGGCACCCCTATGATTCAAATGTTGGTATGTTTGGAGTTGTCTCAGAGGATCCTTCCTGTATTCTGATTTATCTGAATTCTTTTTTCTTTTTGTGGTTCTGATTGAATGCTTTTTTCTTCCTTATGTCCCAAATTGTTGATCTGAATCTTGGTTTTGTCCCTTCCATTGTTGATTCCCTGTGGAATTTTCATTATTTCACTTAATGTAACCTTCATTTCTGCCTGGGTCTTTTTTGCATTGTTTAAGTATCCAATGATTTCTTTGAACATCCTGATAACCAGTGTTTTGAACTCTGTATCTGATAGGTTGCTTATTTCCATTTCATTTAGTTCTATTTCTGAAGTTTTGTTCTGTTCTTTCATTTGGGCCATATTTCTTTGTCTCCTCAATTTGGCAGCCTCCCTGTGTTTGTTTCTGTGTATCAGGTAGAGGTGCTTTGACTCCCTGTCTTAGTAACATGGTCTAGTGTAGCAAAGGCACCTGTAAATTTTGTGGTGTGGAGCCTTAGGTAGTCACTAGGGTGGTGCAACCTGATTCACAGCTTTGTGGCTCTGTGTGGGGGAGGACTCAGGGGGCAACATTGCTGCTGCTTGGCCTCTAGAGGTTGTTTGAAAGGAAGCTGTCTTCCCGGCACTCTCCCCCTTACCAGTCACTTCACTGTCTCCGCCTTCTCCCTGTGTGCCACTTGTGCCCTTCCAGCTGTTGCCCTGGTGTGCTGAATCCCAGAGGGGGTGGGTCTGCATGAGTTCTAAGTCCATTTGGAGCTCTTTGAGAGAAGCCTCTTGAGAATCCCTCAGTTTCTTCTGACACTCCAACTCCTACTAGTTTTTTCAGCCAGAAATTATGGGGACTTATCTTCCTATCACTGAAACCCTGGGCTGGATGGTCTGGTCTGGGGCTAGGATTGCTTGCTCCTGAGGTAACCCTCCTAATTTTTATCCACCTCATGTGAATGTGAGACTGCCCATTCTGCTGCCCCTCTGCACCTCTCTGAGCCTCCACATCTCTGCGCATCCTACTTCTCTGGAGGAATGTGGCTTCTTAAATCCGTGGTTGTCAGACTGCCATACAGCTTAATTTTCTGATGAATCTGGATGAAATTTGTTTTGTAGTTTAGTTGAAATTTTTGCTGTAGTTGTGCGTGAAGGTGCAGTGTGTTTTCTGATGCCTCTATGTTGGCCAGAAGCTCTCTCTCTCTGAAATTAATGGAACAAGAAGACAGTAAGTCAATAGTGATATAAAACTCGACACCACCATCAACCAACAATCTAATCAACATTTATAGAAAATTCAACCTAACAACAAAATATCCATTATTTTCAAGTGACCATAAAATATACACCAGGTGATCATATTTTTTTACCCTCACTTGAGGATATGTATATTGGTTCTAGGGAGAGAGGAAGAAAGGGAAGGAGGGAGGGAGAGAGAGACAGAGAGAAAGCAAGAGAGACAGAGAGAGAGATAGAGGGAGAGAGACACACACACAAATATTGATGTGAAAGAGAAATATTGATACCGTATGGAAACTAAATAACATATTTCTAAATAAGCCATGAGTCATAGAAAGTCAAGGGAAATAAAAAAGTACATTAAACTGAATACAAACGAAAATACAACATAGCAAAATGTGTGTGACGTGGCTAAAACAACACAGAAAAATTCATAGCACTAAGCAGCTACATTAGAAAAGAATAAAGGTATCAAATTAGCAATCTAAGTTCCTACTTCAGGAAACTAGGAGAAAAAACAGCAAATTAAACTCAATGTAGGCAGAAAGAAATGATGAGCATAAATCTATGAAATTCAAAACAGAAAACTGAAAAGAAAATCAGTGAAACAAAGAGCTTATACTTTGAATTGTTCAATGAAATGGGTAAACCTTGAGCTAGATTGACAAAGACTAAAAGAGAGAAGACACAAATTACCAATTTCAGGAATGAGACATCAAAAGGATACAGGAATACTATAAACAACTCTACACATAATAATTTGATAGTGCAGGTGAAATACACTAATTCCTCAAAAAACACACATTACCACAAGTCACTCAAGATAAAATATAAAATGTGAACAGCCCTGTTAACTATTAAGGAAATTAAATTAATCAAAAGTTTAAAGAAGAATTAATACCAAATCAATATAATTGCTCCCACAATACAGAATAGGTGGAAATACTTCCCAACTAAATCCACGAAGTCAGCATTATTTTGGTACCCCAGAGACAAGGGGTACAATAAAATTCCTCAAACTCCAGAACAATATCCCTCACAAAAATAGTTATAAATTTTTTTTAATTAGCAAAAATAATTCAGGAATATGTAAGAGGAATTATATACTACGACCAAGAAGGTTTATCCAGGATATAAAAGTAGTTTAATATTTGAATATCAGTCAGTGTTATCCACCACTGAAGCAAGCTATAAAAGAAAAATTACATAATCATATCACCTGACACAGTATAGTCATGTCCCATTTAACAACAATACTTTCAGAGAAACAAGTTCCTAGGTGATTTTTTAGTTGTGCAAACATCATAGCATGTACTTAAATAAACCTACATGGTATAGCCTACTACACACACCTAGGTATACCATTGTCATACATGGTCTGTTGCTGACTGAAACGTCATTATGTGGTGTATGACTGTCAATGCATTTAAAACTACAATACAATGACTGGCCTGAAGAATTGCTCAGAGAACTCAAACATCAGACTCAATCAAGTAGAAGAAAGAAACAGTGACTAAAAAGAGGAACTCAAAGAAAAATAAAGAATGAAAATTGTGAATAAAGCCTACGGGACTCATAGGACACCATCAAAAGAACAATATATGCATTATCAGAATGCTAGAAGGAGCAGAAAGGAGAAGGGACAGAAAGTATTTTTAAAGCAATAATGGCTGAAGACTTTCCAAACCAGGGGAGAGAAATGGACATCCAGAGTCATGATGCCCAAATGATCCCAAATAGGCTTAACCTAAAAAGGGCTATGCAGACGCATATTATTAAGCTATAATGACACTGTCAAAAATCAAAGACAGAATGCAGCAGAAGAGTAAAACATCAGTCCCACCCAACCCCAATAAGACTATGGGCAGAAACTTTGCAGGCCAGTAGAGAACAAATTGATATATTTAAAATATTGAAAGGAAAAAAAAGTTATCAGCTAAGAATGCTATATTTGGCAAAGTTGTCTTTCAGAAACAATGACAGATAAAGACTCTCGAAAACCAAAAGCAGAAGAAGTTCATTACCACTACACCTGCCTAACAAGAAATATTAAAGTCAGTTCTTCAAGCAGAAATAGGATGCTAATTAACATCATGAAAATATATGAATATAAGTGTAACACTAACTGGCATTGGTAAATATAGAGTCAAAGTCAGATTCTCTAGTATTGCAATGGTGGTACATAATTTAATGACTACTCTAGTTTAAAAGTTAAGAAACAAATATATTAAAAATAACCATAAATATGATAATGTGTTATTGAATACATAATATAAAATTTATGTAAATTGGAATATCAATAACCTAAAATATGGGGGGCAGGGGCAAAAATGTCCAGTTTATATATGTTATCAAAATGAATTTAGTACTTTAAAGGGTGTTATATTTTATGTAAGCCTCATGGTAACCAATAAGGAAAAACATGTAGTAATTACACAAAATATTGTTATACAGGAGTCTAACAATATTGCTACAAAAAGTCATCAAGTCACAAAAACAGAAAGATAAAAAACAAGGAACAAAGGATCTATAAAACTGTCAGAACACAACAACATTGCAATAGCAAGACTTTACCTACCAAAAATTACTTTAAATGTAGATGGATTAAAGTCCCCAGTCAAAAGACAGAATGGCTGAGCAGATAAAAAAATTCAACAATAAGCTGCAAACATAAGACTCACTTTAGCTATAAAGAAATACATGGATTGAAAGATGTGGGGAAAGATATTTTAAGCAAATAGTAACCAAAAGAAAGCAGGGGTAGCTGTATTTATAACAGAGAAAAGTAAATCTTACGCTAAAAATGGCCAAAAAGTGACAAAGAAGGTCATTATATAATGATAATGGGGTCAATCCATCAAGAAGATATTAAAATTGTAAATATTCATGCATGCAATATCAGAGCATCAAAACATATAAAGCAAAGACTAACAGAACTAGCAGGAGATATAAACAGCAACAGAGCAATAATTGGGGACTTTAATACCCAACATTCAACAATGGATAGATCACCCAGACAGAAAATCAATAAGTAACAGATGATTTGAACAACATTATAGACCACAGAGAACTAAGAGCTATTCATAGAACATTCTGTCCAAGAAAAGCAGAATAGCCATTCTTCTCAAGCATAAACAGAACATTTTCTAGGACAGAAAATATGTTAGGCCACAAAGCAAGTCTCAGCAAATTTAAGAAGACTAAAACCACATCAACTCTGTTTTATAGCCACAATCATATTAAACTAGAAATCAAAAATATCTTGAGCTCTGGCTGGGTGGCTCAGTTGTTTGTAGTATCATCACGTACACCAGAAGGCTGCAGGTTTGATCCCTGGTCAGAGCACATACCTAGGCTTCAGGTTCAGTCCCTATCACGGAGCGAACAGGAGGCAACTGACTGATGTTTCTCTCTCACATGGATGTTTCTCCTCCCTCCATCTCTCCCTCTCTCTCTCTCTCCCAAAATCAATAAACGTATCCCCAGGGGAGAATAAAAAAGTAAATAAAGTATAATCTAATTTTTAAAAAAGGAAGGATACATACCAAATGTTAACTGTCATTATCCTGGACCATAAAACTATGGGTAATTTTAAAAATTATATTAATTTTTCTATACTTTTCACAATAAATATGATTTTGCAACAAAAAGGCTGCTTTTAAGAAAATGAATCAGTCAGAACTTTCTTATAAAAATTCCATCCTATCTCCAACAGTACCTATAATATTTGGCTGCGCATTCGTCTGTTTTCCCCTTTGGTAGAATATCGGGTGTGTCTTGTTCACATCTATATTGCCAGTGCCAAGCACAGTGCCTGTCACAGTAGTAGAACCACAGCTCACAACTAAGCGGCTCTAAACTCCAAACCTTAGCGTTTTAGAGCTCCCACTCTGAACCTTAAATTCTCAAGGACAGGGGTTGTGCCTTATTCACGTTTGCCTCCCTGGTGTCTACCATGGTACCTAGCACATAAACGCAAAAAATGTCAAACAAAACAACATTGTGAATTATGCTAAAAATTTTAGGAATTTCAAAAATGACTAAGATCTGATCAAAAGAAGTTCATGACCTAGTGGGGTTGGGGAAAATTAGTGGGCTACTCCAGTACTGAACTAAAGGGAAAGTAACTGAGAGTTGAGTAGCTTATACCAAAACATTGGTATTAGAATGTTGAGAACCTTCTTTAAAATCTTATCTCTGCAGCATAGACTAGAATCTTCCTGGAACTCATGGTTATATGCAAAACCAAATCAAATGAAATGAATGTTGACCAATAAATGATTGGAACTCAGCCTGGCAGATATCTAATGGCAAAGCTTTAAAACCTGGCCCAGGCTTTGCCTTGCCTACCAGTTTACCATTCTAGTCATGAACCTAATGCGAGGCACACACTTGCACTAGGAGAGGAGATATGAAAAATGATGACTGCAGTAACGATGCTGAAAGTGTGCTGGTGGAATTTGTGGATGGCTCACAGAACTAAAGATTAATTCATATGATAGATGGCAGAGTGAAGAAATCAAAATGATTCTAATGTCTGGAACAATGAGCAAAACCAACAAGGCGACATTTTAACTATCAGAATTTCCATTTATATTTTCAAAAAGTCAATTGCCTAAGAAAATGATAACAATGATTGTTATTTTGAAAGACTCAGGGGTTTTAGTTGGCCTGAATCAAAGGAGGCACTGGTCAACGTAAGCAGTAATCAGCACTGCTTATACTACATCTGGGCTACTACTCTCAGTTTGGGGAGGAATATTTTAAGAGAGACACTGACAAACCGAAGACCAGAGATGCACAAGAAGAAAGGGTACAGAACTAGAAAGACAGTCAGCTTGACAGTGAATTTGGGAATGTTGTGCCTGGAGATCTGAAGAAAGAATATGACAGTAGGTGTGTGTCTATTATTTGTAATGTCTTGCACCAGGGAATATAACTAAAACTATGGACAGGAGTCAGAAAGAAGCAGATGTGAGATCAGTATGAGGAGGCATTTTCTAGTGATGTGAGCTGCCTCACATATACCACCTGGGAGACATGTAATGAAGCACGGAGCAGTAAAGAAAGGTCTGATGCCGTCTGACAAGTGTCTAGAGATTACTGTACCAGGTGGGAAGATGAACTCATATGATACTAAGATCCTTTTCAAATTTAAGATCCTAAGAAGATCTGTCATCTGGGAGAAGATTAAAATATTTTAAAATTATTTTCAAAGTTTAGAGAGGATCACACTTTCTTTATTTAAAGAAGATCCATCACAGCTAAAACTAAATGTAAAAAAATTAAAACCAGAGCATGGTTGCCCATCCTTTATAAGAACGAAAGAATGTTTTCTTTAAATTACCTCAATTCTTCAGTTTATTTGCACAATAGTATCTTAAACACAGTAGTACCCATGTGATCATTAACTTGATAGATCACAGCATGTATCTAATGATATGAAGAAGCACTTGAATTGAGATGAGTCAGTCATTTGGATTTTCTCATACACTTTCAGCCTTTTTTAGTATAAAAAGCAAAGCATTTGTTATAGCTTTGTAATCTTATTTTATCTAAGCAAAGTCACCTAATAAAGAGTTTACCAGTATTCAATCTGAACTAAATCTAAATCCAGGCCTAAGCCTCCTTGTGTATTTATTTTCATTTGGTCCTTAAATGACAAAAATGTAAAAATATACACATTGTTCATGATCATGGAAACACGATACACACTTTGTTTTTTAAGTTCATGGGCTTTCTGCCTCAGCAAAGTATATATAACACATGAGCCATGAAGTTTTCTTTCCTCACATTTCAAATTATTCTTTCATTACCTCTTTGGTAACTACTCTCCTCATTTTGTTCTAAGTTCATTTTATTCTAAGTTAAGTGTGCTATAAAATTAATTCTTATTTCAGTCTCTTACAATCTTCTTAATTATTTCTATGTGTATACCCTTTTGCCTTTGGAAGTGTTATCTTAATATTGTTTTAAATCAAGTCAGTGGAAGTTTTATACTCACAGCATTAGCTGGGAATGTTGCATTTGAAAGTCAAGCAATAGGAAATATGGCGCCTGCAGCACTCTACCTAAGTGATACTAAAAGCAGAGATGAAACAGATGGGACTGTATGACTTGCCTTTCTTCTCCTTCTTCCTCTTATCCTTTATTCTTTTTCCTGAGATGTGGTGATGGTGGTAGTAATGGTATGTGTGTATGGGTCTAGGGAGAGGGAAAGAGGAAAGAATAGGAAAAACAGAGAAAAGCAGGACTTGGATAATATTAATAACTGTTAAAATGTATTTAGCTTACATTTAATTAATGCAAAAGCACATGAGAGACAAACAGGGCTGAAACTGGAGAGAGAGATCTTTTGGATTGATTCACAGATTCCAAGGCTGCAATACTCTTAACAGTCCACGTTTACAACCTGTCCTAATGCTTGGTGGCATACCCACTGCATTTCCAAGTAGGCAAGTTTCATTTATGGTAGTTCTACTACCTCTCCCCAGTCTCTGGCCTGCCTTTGTCTAACCTCTAGACACTCAGCACCCTCATAATGAACTCTAGCTTGCCAAAAACAATTTGGTCCTCCCTGTGATTCCCTTCATTTTGGCCCCAAATCAAATCTTACTCCCATATTGTGCAAGTAAGTAGTTGGCCTGGTTATCTGATAACAATAAACAGATAAATATGTCTTAATTTCTGTTCAAAATACACACTTTAAAGAAGGGGTTTGTTAAGTCTAGTGGGTCTCTATGTGCTTTTTCTGATTCTTGAGTAAGTAGCTTTCCTCAGATTTCCAAAGGAACACCCAGAACAATTAAAACACATCAATCTAACAGGCAAAAATGTATATGGGAATATTTTTTTTAAACTGGGGTACATATGTGAGCTCTTCCTGGTCTAGTTAGGTCAACCCTAATATACTATTCCCATCAATCTAGAAATATCATCAGTTTTAAAGCCTCCCCTGACTTCCCTTCTCACTTTTGCAAACAATGTAACTCACAGTTAGGATAAGGTATTGCTTGGGGGAGTTGAAGGGTATGGAGGGCTCAAGAGCCAGTAGATATTACACCAAAAAAATAAAATAAAACAAAACGATAAAAATAAAATAAAATGTATATATATTATTTCATTAAAAAAGTTAAAACTATATATAGAGAAGTTACAAGAATAATACAATGAACTTTCATATACCTTTTACCTAGATTTATCAATTTAACATTTTGTCGCATTTGCTTTATCTATCTTTGCTAAATCATTTGAGAATAAGATGCAGATATCAAAACCTTTTATCCCTAAATACTTGTGTATCTCTTAATAACCACAGCACAATTATGAAATTCAAGAAGCTTAACATTTAAATAATACTATTATTAGTATAAAATCCATATGTAAATTTCAACAATTCTCCTGAAAATATTCATTTATAACACTTTTTTCCCAACCCAGGGTCACATATTGCCTTTAGTGGCATGCCTCTTTAATCCCTTAAATCTAGAGCAGTTCTTCAGCCTTTCTTTGTCTTTCATGATACTGACATTTTTTAAGAGTACAGGCCAGTGGTTGGGTAGAATGTTTCTCAATTTGCATTTTTCTGCTTGTTCCTTTGTGATTAAATTCAGAGTATGTATTTTTAACAGGGATACTACATAATGGATATTGTGTCCTCAGTATCTCACATCAGAAAGTGTATCATATCATTTTATCCCATAACTGGTGACATTAACTTTGATCATTTTATTAGGGTGATGTCTGTCAAATTTCTCCATTGTAAAGGTACTATGCTTATCCTTTTGAATTAATTAAAAAAATCTGAGAATACTTTGAGATTGTATAAATATCCAGTTCCCCAGCAAATGTTCACCCAGTGATTTTAACATCTACTGATAATTCTGAGTTAATTATTACTATAATGGTTGCAAAATGGTGAGTTTCCTAATTTCGTTTCTTGTATGTGTTAGTTCACATTCCACTGTCAAGAAGAATTGTCATCCTCCCCTTATGTTTAAAATTTTAAGAATAACTATGTATAGTAGATTCTTTTAAAAAATTTATTGTGTTATACTTCATTTCTATCATTATTCATTCATGATGCTCACATTGTCCCACATTTAGTAAGTGGAAGTACATTCAGGCTAGCTCCTATTTCCTTTTATTTCCAGAAATAATTAGTTTATTATTAATTTTAGTCTTTTTTCTAGTGTTATATGTTTATGTTTTTAAATTTTTTCAGTTAATTTACATTCAGTATCATTTTGTATTAGTTTCAGGTGTACAGCATAGTGATTAGATAATTGTATACTTTACACAGCACTCTCTCTGATATTTCCGGTACCCAACTGGCACTGTACATAATTACAATATTATTGACTGTCTTTCCTATGCTGCACGTTACATCCTCCTGTCCTATTTCCTTTCGACATACCCTCATCGTTCTTTGAAAATCTTGTTTCCTTGCACAAGCTCTTTCAAGGGCATTTAATACTTTCCTTCTCTTTGCCCTGGAATCAGTCATTTCTCCAAAGAGTTTCATTCTGTTTGGTGGAAAATGGCATTTAGAAACCAAGATCTGGAGGCACGTAATATATTTCAAAATATTAAAGTAACACTGTAACTGTTTCCTTGGGTCACCATGTGGAAGACTATTGTGATGTGCATTCCAAACTCTAGCATTCCCTGAGTGACCCTTCATTCCCTGGAGCTTGATTCCTCATTTGAAAAGAAATCGGAACAGATAAGCACGTATTTCTTAAACTTTCGGGGTCATTGACACGTTTGGGAATCTTATGAAAACTATAGTCCCAACTCCCCAAAGAAAAGCTCAAGTAAGCAAAAATTTGGATACGTTTTAGGGGGGTTGGGGCTCCGAAACCCAGTTGAGGTTATAATTCCCTGCATTAAGCATCTACTGATAATTCTGAGTTAATTATTACTATAATGGTTGCAAAATGGTCTCTTCTAAGGTCTCTTCAACGCTAACATTCTGTTAAATCTATAAACGACCATGCTGCTGTCGGGATGATTGCTCAGACATCAAACTGTGGGGGGATTTATGCGGAAACGAAATGGGAAAAGGATATAAAGAAAGGAGCCTGTGAGCCATGCATTGCTGAGCAACTATTCTTTGGCCTTGCCAAATTTAGGACACCCCATAGTGACAGGTGAGAGGTTTCCGCCCGCCAGAAGGTCCGAAGGTAGGCGGAGAACGCCAGAGCCGGGGAAGGAGACCTCAGGTCGTGTCCAGGTCACTGCACTCCCTCCGCTCCGCCCACCAGCGCTCGCTCTTGGCCTCAGGCTGAAATGCAGAGAAACTGGGTGGGCGGGGGTGGGGGGGTGATTGGTGTACACCCCTATTTCCCTCTGGCAGCCGCTAGGTGGTAGGCAGAGCGGAGAGAGCCCGGAAGGAATGCGCCGTCGAGGCCCAGTCGGTCTTTCCTCCTGCCTAGGTCTTTTCTCCCCGCCTACTCTATCCGCCACGTTGGCGCTGCTCCAGTCGCCATGGTGATCAATATAGGCCCCCAATCTCCCCCCACCCCATTGGCCCCCTGCCGCGGACCCGTGACGTCGGCTCACGTCAGCTGCGGAGCGCGCCTGGCTGGGCCCAGCGGTGCTGGAGGGACTGAGCGGAGGAGCTAGTCCATCCGCAGCCGCCGGAGCTCAGGCGTGCGGTCCGCCCGCGCTCCTGGCTGCACAGTCTAGCAGCAGGGCCCAGCATGGTCATGGCGGATGGCCCGAGGCACTTGCAGAGCTGGCGGGCCCGGGTGAGCTTCTACGACATCGAGGGCACGCTGGGCAAGGGCAGCTTCGCGGTGGTGAAGCTGGGGCGGCAACCAGATGACCAAGACGGAGGTGCGACCCGGAGCTCAGCTGTAGCGTCCGAGGCGAGTGTTCGGGAGAGGAACTGTTTACCGAAAGGGGCGGCTGCAGCGGGAGCATGGGGAGACCCGAGAGGCCCGGTCACTAGCTGAGCGAGAGGGCCAGGAATTATAAGGACACAGGAGGTGCAGGGGATCGGTGAGGGCCGAGGGAATCGGGGCCCGGTCACTTGGACTTGAGTGTCGTGCGATTGGAAGCCCGACCAGCCCGGACTTTGCCTTCCCTACGCCACTCCGGTGGCCACGCAGAACTTCCTTCAGAGCCTTCCATCCTTAACAGTACCTGGTCTGTGGCCTCCGCTTGGGAGCCCAAGTTTCGCTACTTCCCTGCTTTCCACTGGGAGTGGGGTGGGAGGGGAAGTCTCGGTGCTCCTGGGTTGCGCCGTGAGAGATGTCGCCAGCCCCTTGGTGGGGACAGCCCGCGCTCGGACTCCGGGAATGAGGCATCGCGTGTTCTCCATGACCTCGGCGTCCCCATGGCCCAGTAAGGAATGGACCCCGGTTGCCGATAATACCCGGACGGCCTCTGCCCGCCTTCTCTCCTTCGTTTTGCCCCACAGTGTCTCTGATTTGGTGTCAGACTAGCTTAATCTCGTGCCTCAGGCATTTTCGTCTAACACTTCAGACAATGGAACTGATTAAATTGGCCTTCTCTGCATTTACTCGATTGGTGGGTTGGCCTTACCCCGGGTTGCCCCTTTACCAGGTGTGCCTTCTGGCTGCGCACACGCGTTCCTTAATCCGCAGCAGATTACACTCTGTAGTCCTAAAGTCCTTTACTTCCCGACGGTGAATTCAGCATCCCCCCACTGCACATTCTAATGCATCGCGCATGTTTTCTCACAAGTCTCTGTTCTTTCCTACCCCCACCCCTTCCTTCCACTGCTTCAAGCTGCTCTCCTCAGGGTCTCTACTGTTAGACGCACAAATTAAACACTTTAGAAAAACGGTAGAAACAAAACCATTCTTTAGAATAAAACCTTGTGTTTTTTGACGTACTCTGCGTCACTGTAGTTCTGGAATTGCATTCTTTTTCAGTTTGTTTCCAGTTTTCATCCTTTTCAGTTTCCCCCCATATTAGTGTGGATGCCCTTGCATGTGGAATAAGTGGGACCTTTTTATTTTTCAGAATGGCAGTGTAAGGTGAAGGGCATTTGAAAACTTGAGTGATTTTTGTAGCTGTTTTTCGTAAAGTTTTGCTTAACTTTATTTTTGCTTTGTTTTTGTTAAGGAACCCATTTCCAAAAAGAAGGGGTCTGTGTCATTCATTGTATCATCTTCACTTTCCCACCTCCCTTACTGATCCTGAAGTAACCCACATAAGACATATTTTTTTAGCATCAGGACCAAGGTCACAGATTTCCCTCTCACAGATTTCTGTATTAGCAATTTAGATTGTTTGTAATGATAAATAATGTGAATATAATGAGATTACTTAATCTGATTCTAGCATTTTTAAAGATTTTACTTATTTGTATTTTTAAATTAATTTTTAAAGAGAAGAGAGAAAGAGAGAGAAACATCGATGTGAGACAGAAACATCCATCTGGATGTGAGAAACATTGATCTGCTGCCTCTGGATACCTAGGGACTGCTCTGACCAGGAATCCAACAAGTGACCTTTCACCTTGCAGGACGACATCCAAAAATCAAACAAATTGCATGTTACAGAGAGCTACAGAACTGTTGAACTATATATTGTTATGTGGTTGAATTCCAAACCCATCAATTCATAACATTTTTTTTCTCATCAGTTCTTATCAGCATTAGTAGCAAGATTTAATTAAATGAGCTGTTATTTATTAGATGAATTTAGGTAATACAGTATCTATATACTGCTTAAGTGGGGCTGATACTGAGATTTTGTTCTCTCATGTTAGATCTCTGTGTAAATTTTACACACAAAAGGGAAGGCAGGTGATGGTGAAATCCAGCTTCTTAATAGGATACTTCATAAAAGCTTTGTAGTATTGGTTTGTGGTTTGTGAATTAGAGTGGCTAATTTTATAAAATAAGCATAGTGGGAAAAGAATAATAGGATGTAGGCTGTTAAACTATTTCAGGCAGTAGTGGTTGCTAGTAGCTATAAGCGTCCTTCGGTAGTATTTTATTTTAATTTAATTAACTTATTTTTTTAATCTTCACCCAAGCACATTTATTGACTTTTAGAAAGAGGAAAGGAAGGGAGAAAGAGAGGGAGAGAAACCAGAATTAGTTCTTCCTTAAATGTTTGGTAAAATTCACCTGGGAAGCCATCTGGTCCAGGGCTATTTTGTGCTGGGAGTTTTTTGATTACTGCCTTAATTTGACTAGTTGTTACGGTCTATTCAGGCTACCTGCTGCCTCTTGATTCAGTTTTGGAAGATTATATGTTTCTAGGAATTTGCCCATTTTACCCAGGTTGTCCAGTTTCTTGGCATATAGTTGTTCATAGTAATTTCTTACCATCCTTTGTGTTTCATTGGTATCGGATGTTACTTCTCCTCTTTCACTTCTGATTTTATTTATTTGGGTCCTCTTTTTTTTTTCTTGATGTGTTTGGTTAAAGGTTTGTCAGTTTTGTTTATCTTTTCAAAGAACCAGCTTCTGGATTTATTGATCCTTTGATTTGTTCTTTTAGTCTCTATGTCATTTAATTGTGCTCTGATCTTGAAAGTTTCCTTCCTTCGATTGGCTCTGGGCTTTGTTGTTGTTCCTCCAGTTTTTGTAGATGTCGGGTTAGGTTGTTTGAAATTTTTCTGTTCTTTTTAGGTAGGCCTGTATTGCTATGAACTTCCCTCTCAGTACTACCTTTGCTGTGTCCCATAGGTTTTGGGTTGTTGTATGTTCATTTTCATTTGTTTCCAGATACTTTTTGATGTCTTCCTTGATCTCATTGGTGACCTGTTCCTTTTTTAATAACATGTTATTCACTCTCCATGTATTTGAATGTTTTTGGGTTTTTTACTTGAGGATGGTTTCTAGTTTTAAGACCTTGTGATCTGAGCACATGCTTGATGTGATTTCAATTTTCTTGAATTTGTTGAGGCTTGTTTTGTATCTTACCATGTGGTGTATCTTTGAAAATGTTCCATGTACATTTGACAAGAATGTATATTTTGCTTCTTTGGGGTGAAAGGTTCTCTCTATATATTAAGACCATTTGATGTAAGTGTCGTTCAGTTCCACAATATCCTTGTTGATTCTTTTGAACACCTATCCATTGTTGACAGTGAGGGGTAAAAATCCCCTATGATGACTATGTTGTTGTCCATATCTTTCTTGAAGTCCTCAAAGATTTTCTTTGTATATTTAGGTGCTCCTATGTTGGGTGCATATATCTTTACAAGGGTTATATCTTCCTGTTGGACTCTTCCCTTAAGTATTATGTAGTGATCTTCTTTGTCCCTTTGTATGGCTTTTGTTATGAAGTCTGTTTTGTCTGATATAAGCATTGCTACCCCAGCTTTCTTTTCATGTCTCTTTGCTTGGGATATTTTTTTCCATCCCTTCACTTTCAGCCTTTGTAGATCTTTTGTTCTGAGGTGTGTCTCTTGTAGACAGCATATGTGTGGGTCATGTTTTCTTATCCATTCAACTACCCTATGACTTTTGATTGGGGCATTTAATCAATTTATGTTTAAGGTTATTGTTGGTAGATACTTATTCATTGCCATTCTTTTCTACACTTGTGTTTCACTCTCTCACTTCTCGTTTTTGTTCACTTTTCGTTTATTTTTATTTAATCTTTATTGTATTTTTCCCATTACCATTTAGTCCTCTTATACCCCCTTACCCCCAGCAATCACCACGCTGTTGTCCATGTCCATGAGTCCTTTTTTCCTTTTTGCTCAATCCTTCCACCCTCTCAACTCCCCCACACCCTCACTAGCTGTCATCTGCTCTCCATCTATGAGTCTGTCTCTGTTTTGCTTGTTAGTTCAGTTTCTTCATTAGATTCCACATAAGAGTGAAATCATATGGGATTGTCTTTCTGACTGGCTTATTTCACTTAGCATAATGTTCTCCAGGTCCATCCATAGTGTTGCAAAGGGTAAAATTTTCTTCTTCTTTACAGCAGAGTAGAATTCCAATATATAAATATCCCATAGTTGTTTTATCCACTCATCTATGGATGGACACTTGGGCTGCTCCCATATCTTGGTGATTGTAAATAACACTGAAATGAACATAGGGTTGTTTGTGTTCTTTCCAATTAGTGTTTTGGGATCCTTCGGATATATTCCAAGAAGTGGGATCACTGGGTCAGAAGGCAGATCCATTTTAATTTTTTGAGGTATCTCCATACTGCTTTCCACAGTGGCTGCACCAGTCTGCATTTGCACCAAGAGTGCAAAAGAGTTTCCCTTTCTCCACATTCTCATCAGCACTTGTTTGTTGATTTATTGATGGTAGATGTGAGACATCTCATTGTGGTTTTAATTTGCATTTCTCTGATGATTAGTGACTTTGAACTTCTTTTCATATGTCTTTTGGCCATTCCTATGTCCTTTTTGGAGAAGTGTCTATTCCAGTCCTTTGCCTATTTTTTGATTGGGTTGTTTGCTTTTTTGGTGTTGAGTTTTGTAAGTACTTTATAAATTTCGGATATCAACCCTTTGTCAGATGTATTGGCAAATATGTTCTCCCATTCTGTTGGTTGTCTTTTTATTTTGTTGATAATTTTCTTTGCTGTGCAAAAACTTCTTAGTTTTACTGAAGTCTTGTTTATTTTTTTTTCTTTTGTTTCTCTTGCCTGAAGAGAGATATCCAATAAAAATGAGCAGTGACCAAGGTTTTGCTGTCTATGTTTTCTTCTAGGATTTTTATGATTTCTGGTCTAATATTTAAGTCTTTGATTCATTTTGAATTTATTCTTGTGTGTGGTACAAGAAGGTGGTCTAGTTTAATTTTTTGCACATACCTGTCCAGTTTTCCCAATACCATCTATTGAATAAACTATCTTTAGCCCATTGTATGTGCTTGCTTCTTCTGTCCAATATTAATTGACTGTAAAGGTGTGGATTTATTTCTGGGCTCTCTGTTCTGTTCCTCTGAGCTATGTGTCTGTTCTTATGCCAGTACTATGCAATTTTGATTACTATGGCCTTGTAGTATAGTTTGATATTAAGTAGCATGATTCCTCCAACTTTGTTCTTCTTTCTCAGGATCTCTGTTGCTATTTGGGGCCTTTTGTGTGTCCATATAAATTTTTGAAATTTACATTTGTTCTAGTTCTGTGAAATACAACATTGGAATCTTGATAGGAATTGCATTGAATCTGTAGTTGCTTTGGGTAGTATGAACATTTTATTGATGTTAAATCTTCCTGTCCATGAACACAATCTGTGCTTCCACTAATTTGTATTTTCTTTAATTTCTTTCACTGTCTTATAATTTCCCAAGTATGGGTCTTTTACATACATCGTTAGTTTTATTCCTAGATATTTTATTCATTTTGAAGCACTTGTGAATGGGATTGTTTTCTTAATTTCCCTTTCTGTTAGTCTGTTATTGAAATATAAAAATGCAACTGATTTCTAGATATTAATTTCATGTCCTGCTACTTTGCTGAATTCCCTTATGAGTTGTAGTAGTTTCTTGGTGGAATCTTTGGAGTTCTGTATATACAGTATCAAGTCATCTGCAAATACAGTTTTACTTCTTCCTTTCCAATTTGGATGACTTTTATTTCTTCTTCTTGTCTGATTGCTGTGGCTAGGACTTCCAATACTATGTTGAATAAGAGAGGTGAAAGCAGACATCCCTGTGTTGTTCCTAGTCTTAAGGGGAACACTTGTAGGTTTTGCCCATTGAGTATGGTGCTGGCAGTGGGTTTGTCATATACGGCCTTTATTATGTTTAGGTATGTTTCCTCTATTCCCATTTTGCTGAGAGTTTTGATTATAAATCGGTGCTGGATTTTATCCAAAGCTTTTTCTGCATCTATTGATGCGATCATGTGGTTTTTATTCTTCATTTAGTTTATGTGGTGAGTCACATTTATTGATTTGCAAATGTACCAACCTTGCATTCCCAGAATAAATCGCACTTCATCGTGGTGTATGATCCTTTGATGCATTGCTGTATTCAGGTTGCCAAGGTTTTCTTGAGGATTTTGGCATCTATGTTTATAAGGGATATTGGCCTATAATTTTCTTTCTTTATAGTGTCTTTATATGGTTTTAGAATTAGGATAATACTGGCCTCATAAAATGAGTTCGGGAGCCTTCCCGCCTCTTCAATTCTATGAAATAGTTTGAGAAGGAGAGGTGTTACTTCTTGGAAGGTTTGGTAAAATTCACCTGTGAAGGCATCTGGTGCAGGGCTTTTGCTAGTTGGGAGTTTTTAATTATTGCTTCAGTTTCATTAGGTGTAATCTGTCTATTCAGATTCTCTGATTCTTCCTGATTTATTTTTGGAAGGTTGTATGTTTCTAGCAATGTACCCATTTTTTCCAGGTTGTGCAGTTTGTCGGCATATAGTTGTTCATAATATTTTCTTTGTATTTCTTTGATGTCAGTTGCTATTTATCTTCTTTCATTTCTGATTTTATTTATTTGGGTCCTCTCTCTTTTTCTTGAGGAGTCTGGTTAAAGGTTTGCCAATCTTGTTTATCTTTTCAAAGAACCGGTTCTTGGATTCATTGATCTTTTGTGTCATGTTTTTAGACTCTATTTTGTTTATTTTTGCCCTGACCTTTATTATTTCCTTCATTCTACTCACTTTGGGCTTTGTTTGTTGTTCTCTTTCAAGTTTCTTTAAGTGCGAAGTTAGATAGTTTAAGTGAGCTTTTTCTTTTTCGTCTCTTTTTTCTTTTTTTGAGATGGGCCTGTAATGCTGTGAATTTCCCTTAGGATTGATTGCCCAGTGTCCCACAGATTTTGGATTGTTGTGTCCCCATTTTCATTTGTTTCCAAGTATTTTTTGATTTCTTTATCTCATTGTTGACCCATTCATTGTTTAATAACGTTGTTTAGCTTCCATGTCTTTGAGTGTTTTTCAGTGTTCTTGTGATTAATTTCTACTTTCCTAGCATTGTGGTCACAGAAGATGCTTGATATGATTTCGTGTTATTAAATTTTTTGAGACTTGCTTTGTGTCCTAACATGTGGCCTATCCTAGGAAATATCCCATGTGCACTTGAATAATATGTATATTCTGGTGGTTTAATTGCTCTGAAAATACCTGTTAAATCCATTTGAACTAGTGTGTCATTTAAGGCTGCTGTCTTCTTACTGATTTTCTGCCTTGAAGATCCATCCACTGAACTCAGTGAGGTGTTAAAATCCCCAACTATGACTGTATTTCTGTCCATCTTTCCCGTTATGTCTATCAAGATTCTCCTTACATATTTAGGTGCTCCTATGTTGAGTGCATAAAGATTTACCTGGGTTATATCCTCTTGAATTGTTCTCTTTATCATTATGTAGTTCAGGGCTGTCCAACCTTTTGGCATCTCTGGGCCACACTGGAAGAAGAACAGTTGTCTTGGGCCACACATTAAATGCACAAACAGTAATGAAAACTGATGAGCAAAAAAGGTTTTAAGTAAATTTATGAAATTATGTAAATTTTACGAAAAATTTGTGTTGAGCTACATTCGTAGCCATCCTGGGCTGTATGCAACCCACGGGCCGCAGGTTGGACACCCCTGATAGTGTCTTTCTTTGTCTTTTATTATATAGCCTTGGTTGTAAAGTCTGTTTTGTCAGATATAAGTACCACGGCCCCGGCTTTTTTTTTCTTTTCAAATTGCATGAAATGTCTTTTTCCAGTGCTTTACTTTTAGTCTGTGTGTATGTTTCATTCTGAGATGGGTCTCGGAGGCAGCATATATATGGATTGTATTTCCTTACCCATTCAGCTACCCTCTGTCTTTTGTTCGGAGCATTTAAGCTGTATACATTTAAGGTGATTATTGATAGATACGCATGTAGTGCCATTTTAATGTTAGACTGTTTTTCCTATGCTTTTTTCTTTTTTCTCTTTTTCTTCTTAAAGCCAGCCTTTTAACATTTGTTGTACTACTGGTTTGGTGTTAACAAAGTACTTTAGCTTTTTCTTGTCTGGGAAGCTCCTTATTTCTCCTTTGATTTTAAATGATAGCCTTGGTGGGTAAAGTAGCCTTGGTCATAGGTCCTTGTTTTTCATCACCTTGAATATTTCACGCCACTCCCTTCTGGCCTGAGATGTTTCTGATGAGTAATCAGATGACAGTCTAATTGGTGCTACCTTGCAGGTAACTCCCTGCTCTTCTCTTGTGGTGTTTAGGATTCTCTCCTTGTCTTTAAGCCTTGTCATTTTAACTATGATGTGTCTCAGTGTAGGCCTATTTGGGTTCAACTTGTTTGGGATTCTCTGAGCTCCCTAGACTTGTATGACTTTTTCCTTCACCAGATTAGGGAAATTTTTGGTCATTATTTCTTCAGATAGGTTCTGTATCCCTTGCTCACTCTCTTCCCCTTCTGGTATTCCCGTGATGCAGATGTTGTTACGCTTCATGTTGTCCAAAATGTTTCTTAAGCTCTACTCATTTTTAAAAATTCTCTTTTCCTTTTGCTTCTCTGCCTGGGTGGTTTTTTCTACCTTGTTTTCCAAAACACTCATCCTATCTTCAACTTCATCTTAATTAGTTATTCCTCCCAGTGTATTATTTGTTCCAGATACTGCATTCTTTATTTCTGACTGGTCCTATTTTATGGTTTCTATGTCTTTTTTCATGCTGTTGAGTATCCTTATAATCATTACTCTAAATTCTCTATTGGATAAATTGCTTGCCCCCATTTCATCTAGCTTTTCTGGAAAATTCACTTTTTCTTTTATTGGGGGTCTGTTTCTTTGTCTTCCCATTTTGGCTGCTTTGTATTTTCTGCCTTAGTTGTTAAACTAATCAGTTGTTACACTGACAGAGTCTGGAACACCACTCTGGCAGCCTCCAACTTGCCAGCTCTGCTGGGCTGAGGCCAACCTCACTGTGCACCTTTCTTATCTCTCTGCCCAGCTGCACTCAGTGGGAGCAAACCACGCCCTCAATTCTTTCTCCTTGCTGACAGGGCCGATGCATGCAGGGTCACTGCCCAGCACACCCCTTTTAAAAAGTCTCTCAGAGCCCTCCCAGTGAAGCACTGAGTCACTGTCTGGCTTTCCGTACCTACCACCTCTCTGAAAAGCCAAGAGTCTTTCACAGTCATGACTGGCCCAGGTGCAGATAGAATCCCTTTCTCTCTCTGGCACTCTCTTCATTGTTGCTTGCCACTACGGCTATGAGTGTGCTGCTCGCTGTGTGAGTGTTTGTAGGCTGGATCTCCGTGACTTTGTGTATCCAAGTCACTCCCAGCCTGGGTCTGTGGGTCCTCTGCCTGGGAAGGGAGGGAGCCGCCAAGCTGCGATCTCTGACCGGGCTCTCTGCAGCAGGTACCATGCACGGGGTATTGCCCCTTTAAAATTTGTACAATCTTACTGCCCGTTGTGAAGCATCTTCTGTACTCCTTAGCTTCCAAACTTCATATTAGCTAAGATTCCGTTGAATGTTCAGTTTATTTTTTGGAAGATGAGCCAAGTATCCAAGTTAGCAGCAAGAGCAAGTGGACTCAGCTTCCACCTACTTGGCCACCGTCTTTCTGAATCTAGTCATCTTTTTTAATGCATTTTTCTATAGATATGATCACATGGTAGGTCCATATATAGAGAGAGAGAAACTGCATCTCTTTTTTCACTTACAGCTTGAGCACTTTGCTTATTGTATGTAACTTTATAAAACATATTTAATAGTTCCAGTATTCTACCTTACAGATGATTCCTGTTTTACTTAATAATTTACTTATCGAACATTATATAGTTTATTGTGTTGACTTATAGTAAATAATTTGCAGTTAATAATTTTTTTTAACCCTCACTCGAGGTTATATCTACTGATTGCAGAGAGAAAGAGAAAAGAGAGAGAGAGAGAGAGAGGGAGAGAGAGAGAGAGAGAAAGAAAGAAAGAAAGAAAGAAAGAAAGAAAGAAAGAAAGAAAGAAAGAAAGAAAGAAAACAGAAACATTAATGTGAGAGAAACATCGATTGGTTGTCTTCCACCTCTACCGGGGACCAACCTGTAACCTAGGTCTGTGCCCTGACTGCGAATCGAACCTGTGGCCTTTTGGTTTACAGGATGCTGCTCCAACCAGCTGAGCCACACTGGCCTGGGCTGCAGTGAATAATTATTGTGTATGTAACTCTTTGCATTTTTAATTTTTTTAGGAAGGAAGAATTGAGGTTAAATTCCTAGAAGGGAAATTACCAAGTCAGAAGGTTATTTTTATATTCAAGAGTCATATATTTTAAATCAAATTTATCATGTTTATTGAGAAATTTTAAAGTATAGATAAATGAAAAGAATTACCCATAATATGACTGACTACCCAGTGATAACTATCATTAGTTATTTTCAGACCTTTTCTATGACAGATAATCGAGTTTTCCTCAATACCATTCCTCTCTATTACTAGCTAAAGAACACATAATCAGGGGATCTTAAAAATATTTCACAGAGGCTCTGAAAATTACCTTACTAAAATGGCACCTAAGTACTGGTTACTTACTTATCCTTAAGAGAACATGGAATGAAAAACTGATACCAAGGATATTCTGAACACTGCTTTTTTTCACTGAAAAGCTTTCTGTGTGTATTTGGGGGCTCTTATATTTAGGCATAACTCTTTAACTACTGTCTTAAAATTATAAGTATTTTTAAAGCTTTGCAAATAAAGTATCAAAGATGCATTTTTGGAGCAAGAGTAAAAACAAGCAAGCGTAGGGTATATTATACCCCAATCGCAATATCTGTTGAAGAAGAGAACTTGTTTTTTAATACAATTGAATTTTATATTTTGCTTTAAAATTTTAAGGCTCCTCTTAGTAGTCTTGGTATTAATCTTGTGCTGTGAAGTAGACCAGATTCCAGCAAGCAGCTGTACTACGTATAACAGGAGGACTTGCTACCGAATAATTTATTTGCCAATATTTGTATTTAGGCCTGTTGAGTGTTGAAATAAAAATAAGAGGGACAGTGTAGAAGTATGTGTTAATAGTAAGTAACACTGAAGCAGATATTACCTGAGACAGATAATCCCTCCTAATTTGTTACTAGAAGAGTAGCTCTTATTGTGTAACTTCTTTATAAAGTTCCCCAAAGCCTCTTTTGTATGTGTAGTCTAAGTGTATGAGGTTATTATTTCTTTTATGAGAAGTGAAATAATTTTTTTCTAAAATTATCAAAAAGGGTAACATTGCCATTAAATTAACATTTTGAAAAATGATAATATTCCTTTTATCCATCAGCTACCACTATTTGATTTCTGCTCTTAACATTTAATCCCTGGTCTTCCGTGCAAATTTACATTTTACATAGTCGTTACTTTTATATGTATCATTTTAAAATTAACAGTAGTGAAACATTTCTGTGTATATAGTCTTAACTAATATTTAAATCTTATACCCATTTTTATAGAGAATTTAGAAAATAAGAAAATGAAAATAACTGATATTTCACACATGGAGAAGTTATCATATTTGATAAATATAATTCCATTTCATTTTTATTTTTTCTCATTAGAAAAGTATTCATGCTCATCGAAGTAAAATTGCACAGATAATTAATGCAAAAATTATAATTTTTTGCACCCACTGATAACATTTCATTGTATTTATATCTAGTTTTTCCTAGTATTTTTTCTTGTGTTGGGACTGCATTGATATCGATTTTTAATTTAGTATTTTAGTCTAAGCATTTCTGTGTTATTAAAAGGAACCATTTTAATAGCTGTATTAATAGTCATAATATAAGCTTACCATAATTCATGTAATTATTCCCCAATACTATTACTATTTTTCATGTTATAAATAATACTTTATTGGATATATTTACACATAAATATTTATCATTTCAGATTATTTCTTTCAAATAATTTCTCAGAAGTAAAATTCTTAGGCTAAATGGGATGAATGATTTTTAAGGTTTTTGATGATGTCAAATTACCTTCTAGAAAAATTGTAACATGGTTTATATTCCTAGGAGCAACATATATAAGTGGTCACCTCAGTGAACCTTAGCTCACAAGGGTGTTTATTTCTTTTTAATCTTTATCAATATAGTAAGTGAAAATGGCATCTTTTGAGATATAACTGAAATATTAGGTATTTTTTTTTTTGTTCACATTTTCCTATTTATGAGGTTAGAATATTCGGTGTTGCTACTTTTCATGGGATTTAGTTTGAAAGCAGTCACCCTAGCTTATCTGGTGCGTCCTCCAAAGTTGTATAGAAAACTTTTCTTTTGAACCCTCACAGAAGAATATTAATTTTTCTATCTCCAGTAAATTCACTGAAGGTTATTTCAAATGCATTCATAATTGGGAGTTAGAGTCAAATAATTTAGATAAACAACAACAAAAAAGGGACCCTTCCATTTACTTGCTTGGCTGTTAACTACTATGCAGATTTTGTCTTAAGTGCTATGTTGAAAACTAAGTAGAGAAGAGATGCAGAAAGTAAGTTCCCAGAAATCTAAGTTCACAGTAAACCTCAAAATGAACTATTGGAATACAGTTCTTTTCTAAACTGAGACTTTTGTACACCATTGGGGAAATCCCCAAATGCAGATATTTGGTTGATGAAAATTGTTTTTTATAATGTGTTTTGTTTGTTCTCACAGACATATAAAGTTCCTTGAGGGTAGGATTCAGATCTCAATTTTGTATCCTGGGCATAATTCTGGGCACACAACAGGTGCTCAGTAAATGTGTGAATAATAGGCTCTTTGAAATAATGAAAAAATTGAACTTTAGTTGGAAGGCCTGCAGTTATTTCCCAATTAATTCACTTGAGCTTTAGAACCTTTGTAAATTATGTAGGATCTTTGAAACTCAGTTTCAGCAACTCATGGGTGTATTACTGCTTGTTCCACTTACTATACAAAGTTGAGAAATAAATGACAAATCTTTGTTAAAATATGTTAAAGTATTTTGTTAAATAGCGCTGTGCAGTTGTGAAGTTCATCATCATCATTATATTTCTGAGAAGTACTTGGTAAAGAGTCCCATTGTTAAGAAATTACCTACAAGAGTATGGCAGAGAGCCGATCACCCAAAACCCACTGCTTCCTCTTCTTCCTTGACCTACAGCTGGACTGTTTCTGTGCCCTCTGGCATTTAGGTATGGTCACATGACTGAGTTCTAACTAACAGAGTAAACAGAAATAATTGTGCCATAAAAACCTCATGTGAGGGATCCTCTTGAGTTTTTATCTTCTGTCCGCCTGGAATGGAGACATTGTTCAGGGAAACCAGGGAAGCCGCCCATTGAAGGTAGTAGGCCTCATCGAATCTTGCTTGCCTTCATGGAGGAGGGCCACCTTCTAAGTTTTCACCCATTCAGTTTTGCTACATGAGCAAGAAATAAACCGTCATGTTTGAATCATTACTTTTGGGGCGTTCTTGTTATTCCTACTATTATAAGCAAGAAACATGCTAACACATGCTCTGTTTTTTCTTTAGTGTTATACCTTTTCCTAATCTTATAGCAGCCTTACAAACAAGGGGTAACTATATAAAGATATAAGTACGTAGACCTGTGGTATATATATCTGTGACCCAAGATAAAATTGAGGAGAGAATTAGGTAATTTATTATCTTTTTTCACTTGTTTTATTATTTGAGGCCATGGTTCCAAAAGCATATAAAAGAGGGGATATCTCTTGGTAATACCTTGCTTTAATTGGTATTTAGTATCCAGATTTTTTCTTTACCATTAAATATGATACTCAGTATACAAGGGGGGATACAAAAAACTCTGAACTTATAAAAAATTGTGTATTTATTCTTACATGTTTAAACTTCAGTCATCTTCAAAGTACTCTCCGTTTGATGCAATATACAGTTTTTGAACTCGATCAATTTTGATGCCTTTTAGTGCTTCTGCCGTTTTTGTTTCCCTACTTCCACATTGGCAAAATGTTTCCCTTTGAGGATTTTTTTCATCTGGGGAAACAAAAAAAAAAGTCGCTTGAGGTGAGGGTGGGTCACCAGTGTCATGCTGTTTTTGGTCAAAAACTGCTGAACACTCAGTGTGGTGTGGGCAGATGTGCTTGTACATCACCATCATGAAATGGGCAAATGCACTGAAAGAGCCTTCAGGTTCACCTCAGTGAACCTTAGCTCACAAGGGTGTTTATTTCTTTTTAATTTTTATCAATATAGTAAGTGAAAATGGCATCTTTTGAGATATAACTGACATATTAGGTATTTTCTTTTCACTGAAGCCGAACACATCCTCTCACAACAGCACTAGCTGGTACATGATATAGATGGGTTCCTAGAACACACACTTAGTGTGGGAAGCCTGTCCTACAAGTGTCCCACTGCCTAGAAGATAATTCTGGGTTTTTTTTGGTCTGTCCTCTTATTATATATAATAAAAAATTTTCTTAATGACAGTAGTTATGCTGCAATTTTAAAAACCATAATTCTTATCACTAGAATTCTTTTTCTGTTTTTACAGTATTTTGCTGGGTATAATGCACACTTTTTTGCCCAAATTTTTGAGGGAAAAATAAGGATGTGCATTATACATGGCTATAATGATTACCTATAATGGGTATAATAATGGGCATAATAATCCTGTGTATAATGCACACAAAAACATGCATGCACAGTATATACAGGAGTGCAGTATACATGGCAAAATATAGTAGATGGTTTGATCCATTTTGTTTTTAAAGTTTTTTGTTGGGGAGGGGTTAGTGGTGCACTCTCCAGAAATTGTAGGGCAACATATTTTCTTCGTAATATGTTTATGTTACCTTCCTAAGGAATATTGAAGAGAGTCAAGTATACACTTAACATTTTTTATCTGTCAACTTTTATTTTTTTATTGTCAACTTTTAGTTAAAGTAAAAGATAATATTATGCTGTATTCTCATTTCCAGCAAAGTTTAGCACTTCTTACTTTCTAGAATATTTTGATTTTAGAAGCAAAATACTAACAAACATAATCAAAATAGCTACCACAGAACCTGTGCACTAGTACTGACTAGCAAAGAAATTATCATCACTTTTCTTCTTAGGCAAAAAGTTAATTTTACACATTGTTTGGTAATCTGATTTTTTGGGAACTTGAGTTCTTTTGTGGGTTACAATTAATTCAAATCAGGAAACAAGCTGTGACAGTAAATTAGTAATAGAGATAAGATAAGAAATAAACCTTACAGTAGAGATAACAGCAAAGGACAGAGTAGCAGTAAGGAAAGAAGAAAACACTAATTGTATAAACAGGAGTCTGAGCGAATTGATAAGCTGAGTCCTATTTTCTTGGATACCTCGTAAGAGTCTTGAACAATTATAACACATACAATAATTAATATTAAAAATTACCCTGAAACATAAACTAAATTATGTTCAGACTGTATACACAGAATGTGAAATACATTTTAGAATTTCTTAAGAACTTATTATAATTAAATTTGAGTGCTAATTATCTGAAAATTTTATTTAAATCAGAATGGCTTATTTCCTAACCAAATATCTACTTTAAAAAAAAAAATTAGGGTTTTTTGTTGCATGAAAAAAAGTATGTGATTGTTGATTTCTGATTACCCAGTTATTCACCTTGAAATGCAGTTGCTTCAAATTACTAACTTCGGAGTGGTTTAGGTTCCTATCTAGGTATGACAGGAATAGGACACATTTTTAAAACTCAGATTTCTTTAAGGAAGTCAAAATTCAGTGTAATTACTAATATTTGAGTTTTTGCACTTTGATTTTGAAAACAAAATTTAATCCAATTGGATCTTTTTGTGTGGAAGGATTTTAATACTTTATATTTAGCTTTTTACCAGAAAGGTAGGTCTGTAATCTTTGGAACATATCACTTGCTTTTCAAAATCTACTACAGTGTCTTAAACAGATGTTTCAGAAATATCTGTAGAATGAATGAACATTGAATTTAAACTAGCTATCATCATTGTCATAGGAACCTTCAGGTGATGTCTCAGATGTCATTTATTTAAAAGATTCTAACTGGAAGATGTTAACCATTCTATACTAACTGGATTTATTTGTTTATGGGATCCAGGTGGTGATAAAAATTATAGCGAAATCTCAGCTGGATGCAGTGAACCTTAAGAAAATCTACTGAGAAGTACAAATAATGAAAATGTTAGGCCATCCTTACATAATCAAACTTTATCAGGTATGACTTAGCCTTACAACTCTCCATGTTTCTCACATTCAGTTTCCTATTTTGCATCATCATTTTTTTCTTTTATGTTAGGTTTTTTTCCATTGTATAAAAAGATACTGCCATGCTTTTTTTAAGCTGCATACATCTGTCTTTCTATATTTAAATAAAAAAATTAGGAAAGCAAAAACGACTGGTAGCTTAATTTTAAGATGTCTCTCAGACTGTAAGCTATTTATTTAAAAAGCTGATAGTTTTGTATTTGTGATGCTGTGCTTAAACCTGCTGGGTTTTGGTGGTGGTACCATTAATGAGGACATGGGAGTTTTGCTTATTTAAGAAATATACTGTTATCGTTTTATGAAATACAAAGTCCAAAAATAGTATATTACCTAGTGACATACTTTGTAATATTGTGACCCAAATCAAATATTTTGTTTGGGTTATTTTATCAGATAAAATAATTGAGTCATTTTTTTAAAAACAACTTTATTAAGATATAATTTTTGTAAAATAAAATTCCTCCCATTTTAAGTGTAAGTTATGTTTTTTAAAAGGAAGATTTTCTCAGATTTTTAAAGAGTAATTCGTGTTTAGGAATGGTAATGTAATACCAAATGCTTATAATATTTTTATTTAGTAATAATAGAATTATTTGTATTGAAAAACTAGTTTTTAAATTTCCTAATGTTGGCTTCTGGTCAAGATGGTGACATTGGTAGACATGGCTTGCCTCTTCGCACAACGACATCAAAATTACAACTAGATACAGGACAACCATCACTCAGAAACATTGGAAATTGAATCGAATGGAAGTCTAACAACTACAGAATTAAAGAAACCACATCCATCTAGACTGGTAGGAGGGGCTGAGATACGGAACTAGCTGGTCCCACACCCATGTGTGGTGGATAAAAATTCAAGAGGGATATCTTGGGAGCAAGGAATTCCAGCACCACACAAGACTCCCAGTGTAGGGTTCCAGTGCCAGGAAGGTAAGTCCCTACAATTTCTGGCTGCAAAAACGAGCAGGGACTGAGTCAGTGGAAGAAACTTCCGGAGCCCCAAGCAGTTCCTCTTAAAAAATTCACAAATGGACTCACCTATTCAGACTCACTCCCTCTGAGCTCAAGCTCCTCGGGTGGTAGCTTCAAGGGCACCAGTGGCATACAGAGAGAGGCTGAAGTGTCTGGCATCACGGGAAGCAGAGGCCTTTGTCCCTTTTCTGAGCCCTCCTCTTTCAGAGCTGCGGAGCCAGCAGGCTGGTGCCATATTTGAGACTCCATCAATCTGGTTAACGCTGTATGACCCACCTTAGAGATACCCAGAGACTCCGCCCCGCCCAGCTTCCGGGCCCAAGCTGCTTTTCCATATGAATAACTGGTCTTGGCCCGTGCTTCACAGCTTCCTAAATCCTATCAAACAAGCAACAGATGGCCTCAGTGAGCTCCAGGCTGGGCACTAGCAGCAGCCAGATTAGATTTACAGCTTGGTTTGCCTGGGAATCTCTAAGCCCAGCGCAAGGAGCAGCCTTTCCAGATTGCTTTATCATTCAGGAAGGGCAGCCCTGGGAAACCCCAGGTCACAGCACCCAGTGGATAGCTACAGACCACTTTGGAGCACTGCCACCCTGCCCCCTGCACAGCTGATCCTCCATGGAGGGTGGAGGTTGGTGGTTAGTGGTCACAGCCAGTTCTTTTTAGTTGACTGACCTGGGTAAAACCCTCCCATTGATCTGCTTCCCTCCCATTGATCTGCCAGCAGTAACCAAGGTTCAACTACAAGAGGAAGGTATAGCCCTGAGTACACACAAAGGGCACACCTGGAATACCCAGCTTGGGTGATAGGAGAGGCTGTGCTACTGGACCCTACAGGATACCTACTACATTAGGCCACACTACTAAGACACTGAGTCAAAGCAGCTCTACCTAATACGTAGAAATAAACACAGGGAGGCTGCTAAAATGAGGAGACAAAGAAACGTAGTCCAAATAAAAGAACAGATCAAAATTCCAGAAAAAGGGCTAAATGAAATGGAGATAAATAATCTATCAAATGGAGAGTTCAAAACACTGGTTATAAGGATGCTCAAGGAAGTTAGTGAGGACCTCATCAGCATAAAAAAGGTTGAGTCAGAAACAAAGGATTCACTAATTGAAATAAAGAACAATTTACAGGGAAACAACAGTAGAATGGATGAAGCCGAGAATCTAATCAATGATTTAGAATATAAGAGAGCAAAAAACAACCAAACAGAACAAGAAGAAAAAATTCAGAAAAATGAGGGTAGTATAAGTAGCCTCTGGGACAACTTCAAGCATTCCAATGTTCACATCATAGAGATGCCAGAAGGTGAAGAGAAAGAGCAGGAAATTGGAAATCTATTTGAAAAAAATAATGAAAGAAAACTTCTTTAATTTGGTGAAGGAAATAGACATGCAAGTACAAGAAGCACAGAGTCCCAATTAAGTTGGACCCAAAGAGGGCCACACAAAGACACATAATGAAAATGCCAAGGGTTAAATATAGAGAATCTTACAAGGAGCAAGAGAGAAGCTACAGAGTTACCTACAAAGGAGTTCTCATAAGACTGTCAGCTGATTTCTCAAAAGAAACTGTAGGCAAGAAGGGGCTGGCGAGAAGTATTCAAAGTGATGAAAAACAAGGACCTATAACCAAGATTACTCTATCCAGCAAAGCTGTCATTTAGAAGGGAAGGAGAGATAAAGTGCTTCCCAGACAAGGTAAAGCTAAAGATATTCATCATCACCAAGCCATTATCATTATTTTTTAATTCTTTATTTTCCTGCCACCTTCAAATAATATAAAGCTAAAGGAGTTCATCATCACCAAGCCATTATTATGAAATGTTAAAGGGACTTATTTAAGAGAAAGAAGATCAAAACTATGAACAGTAAAATGACAACAAACTGACAGCTATCAACAACTGAATCTAAAACAAAAACAAAAACAAACAGCAAACTAGAACAGGAACAGAATCATAGGTATGGGAATCATTTGGAGGGTTATCAGCTGGGAGGGGGAAGGGAGAGAAAGGGGGAAATGATGTAAGGATCAAGAAGCAAAATTGGTAGGAATAAAATAGACAGGGAGACGTTAAGAATAGTATAGGAAAGGGAGAAGCCAAAGCACTTACATGCATGACCTATGGACATGAACTAAAGGCGGGGGATTACTGGAAGAAGCGGGGTAACGAGGCGGAGGGGGACAAAGGGAAAAAAATTGGGACAACTGTAACAGCATAATCAGTAAAATACACTTAAAAAAAAAGAAAAACTAGTTTGTAACTAAAATGTTAGGGTATGCTAGTCTATGATTTTGATCTCCCAAGTATGGTGCATGTACCTAGTGGTGTGCTGGGATCAGTCTGTACTGGCTGGTGAGAGCAGATTGTTACATTTTCATAAAATGTGAGTTGATTAAGTCATGTTAGTACCTCAAAATCAGTGATGGTAGGAGTATATATACCACAGAAGTTGGTTTACAACAAGTGAGGACCTTTTTTTTCCCCCTCAGAGACCTAGTGCTAATACCACTGTGGGCAGTGTCCATTGTGGTTTAAGAAAATATTAGAGGTTCTGATTATGTTTATTTTTTACATTTATCTCCTTGTGTGCATTTTTTAATGTAAAGTATTTATAGCATGGCACAAGTATGTAATTTGTCTCTTTATGTATATATTCATAAATACATATACATGTTTTTATGTATGTATACATGTACATGCATAAGTACATACATATCTATATTTGGCTAAACAACATTTTATTGATAGAAATTTGCAGTTAAAAAGGAGAGGGGACCATTAGCATTACCATTACCTAAAAATGAGAGACTATGGGGTGCCACTTAAAACAATTCCTGAAGTTCTAAAACCGTAGAGGACCTCATTGGTCAAATTTATACCGGAATATTTCTCTCTTTAAGCTTTTTTTAAAAAACGTTTCTAAAGTGGATAGTCAAAAGAAAATAATCGCATTCTTAGAGGTCTCTGATGAACCATAAGCTAAACTAAGGTTAAAATTACCAGGCTTCACATGATAATTCTATGTTTATTTGAGCTAAATAATCAGTGAGATGATTTACTGTCTGATTTGTTTAGACCCAAATTGTAGGTAGCTCTCAGTTTCCTGGCCTGATAGGGAATAGTCCTACACCTGCACGTGAGAGCAAATTTATGTTAGCCTTTCAGTACATAGCAATTCAATTTTATGCTATTTGCATGTGCAGTTGCAGTATATAAAATGATAGAGTGTTACAGAGAAGCAATCTAAAGTTCATTCCTTTTGAATCTATACATTCATTTCCTTTCAGTTCACATAGTTTGAAAAATCATCTTTATGACAATGACAGGCTTCCTTTCTGCACCTAGAAAAACTAATTTAAATCAAGGGATGTAGCAGTGGAGTTATGATGAAGCTTTTGAACAATATTTTAAAATAATAATTCTGTATTACAATATTAAAGTATAGTAGGAAAAATCACTTTGTGCCATGTCAGATAGGGTACAGGCCAGATAAACTGAGCTGTATTTTATTATACGTTTCTTAATCAGGGTCTACCGTGTAAACAAAGCTAAAAAAGTCCGTGAGGAGTTGGTAAAAAGTTGATCTTCAAAACTCCTGTTATCTATATTAATATTTTTCAAACTTGAATGTGTATAATAATAACCTGGAAATTTTGTTAAAATGTAAATTCAGTGTCAATAGGTCTGGGGTGGAGGCTGACATCCTACATTTCTGACAGACACCCAGCCAGTGCTGCTGCTGCTGGTCCGTGGACACACAGGGAAGAGCAAGGATCTAGATTTTTTACCAAAGTGTTAGCATCAAGATATTGTGTCCTGTAAATTTTGCCAGCTTTCAAATTATTCATAAGTTTGACACTTTTATTAACAGTTTTAAAATAAGTAACTCAATAGATTGTTGTGGTAAATTGCAATTCTTTCCTGTCAGACTAATATGAATTATTTATCAATAGGTAATGGAGACCAAAAACATGTTGTACCTTGTGAGGATGTGCCAAAAATGGAGAAATTTTTGGTAAGCACTTTTCTTTAATTTTTTAAAATTTGAAAATGTCACTAATTGATGAATGGAGTTTTTTCTGTTCTGCGTGTTTAAGAGTTGGTTGCATGAATTAGAAAATTTTAAGGATTAAAATATAATAAAATATCCAGTAAGCTAAAAAATGGAGTATAATTTATTCTCTTATATTTATGATATTAAAGGTATTGCTTAATTTTCTCATATGTGTAAAGTTTGAAGAATCAAAGATAAGGAGAAACTTTGTCATATTGCAAGGGAGATTTTCTCTTCTTTTATCTTTTTACCCACCCTTTTAACAAATATTCATTGAGCCTCATTATGTCTCAGGCATTGCACTATGTATAAAGGAAACAATGCTGACCTAAATAACACAGTCCCTGCCATTGTGGATCTTAAACAGTTTAGTAAGTGCTTAACTCTAGCTGTAAGACTTTGGCCAAGTCACTGTACTTTTCTGGGACCCTAATTCTTTTATCTCAAATAAGAAAGTATTTGAGTGGTTGATTTCTCTGGTCTATCCCAACCCTTAAGACATGTTTTATTAGATCTATAGCTTTCATGTGTTTTATTTTTACTCTGTGGAGCCAGACCACTCTAGGTAGTCTAAATATTTTTGGTTTTTAACCTAAATTTAGGTCCAAAATTGTTTTTTTAAACAGCTTTATTGAGGAATAGTTTATATGCAATAAATTGCATGTATTTTAATGTGTAAAATTCAATAAATTTTATGTATGTAAAGGAAACCATCACCACAATTAAGATATGCATCGCTCTCAAAAGTTTCTTTGTGTCCTTTGTAATGTCTTGTCCCACCTTACCACCAGGCAGTCATCCGTTTTCTGACTCTATAGATTAGTTTGTGTCTTCTACAGTTTTATATAAATGTAATCACATACTATGTGCTCTTTGCCTGGTTTATTCCTCTCTGTATAATTATTTTAGGATTCATCCACTTTTTTTGTATGTATCAACATGTCATTTATTATTAGTAGGTCCTGTGATATGAATGAACCCTACTTTGTTTATCCATTCATGTAATAGACATTTGGCTAGGTTTCAGTTTTTGGTTGTTACACATGAATTGCTGTGGATATACGTATACAGGTCTTTAACTTATAGTCTGCCTTCAAGTAATATTTAGTACTTCACATATAGTATAATAACCTTAAATAATATACTTATATTTTACTTTTCTGGTCTTTATGTTCTTGTCAAACATTTTTCTTATACCTACTTTATAAAACACAAAGTATAGTGTTGTTGTTTTCATCTTAAAAGTCAACTACGTTTTAAAGAGATTTCAGTATTTTTAAAAACCTTATATATTTAGCAGTGGAGTTATCACTGCCACATCCCTATATGTAGATGCATGTTTTCATCTTCATTCCTTTGTGTAGATTATTTTCATCTGGTGTCATTTTTCTCCTGCCCGAAGGATTTTCTTTACCATTTCTTATAGTACAGATCTGTTGATTATGAAATCTTTCAGCTTTCATATGTCTAAAATAATCTTATTTTGTCTGTTTTGAAAGGTATTTGTATTGGGTATATACTTTTTTTGTATTTTATATTTGTATTGGGTATTTTGTATTTGTATTGGGGTGACTTTTTTCCTTCAGTACTTTAAAAATGTTGCTTCACTGTCTTCTCATTTGCATTATTTCTGACAAGAAATTTCCTGTCATCTTTTTCTTTATTCCTTTGTATGTAATGTGCCTTTTTTCTCTGGCCACTTTTAAGATTTTCAGTTTATCACTTTTTTTCAGCAATTTGAGTATGATGTGCTTTTGTGTGGTTTTCTTCACCATTCTTATGTTTGGTGTTTATTGAACTTCCTGGATTTGTGAATGTACAGTTTTCATCAAATTCAGAAAATTTTCAGCCATTATTTTCTTAACTAATTTTTCTGGCTCATTCCTCTTTCCTCTTTTTCAGCGTCCAATTATACATATATTAGGCTGCTTGAAATTGTCCCACATCTCACTGATGTACTTTTCCTTTTAAAATGTATCTCTAGTTCATTTTGGACAGTTGCTATTTCCATGTCTTTAAGTTTACTAATCTTCTATAACGACTAATTTGCCATTAATCTCATCCAGGTTATTTTTCATCTCATACTTTGTCATTTTCAGGTCTATAAACTTGACTAGGGCCTTTTTTTTTTAACATCTTCTGTCTTTAGTTAGCTTTTTTAACATACAGAATACAGTTTTAATTACTTTTAACGTCCATGTCTCCTATCTGGCGTCTCTGTTACTTCTGGATCAGTTTTAAATAGTTGATATTTCTCCTCAGTTTTGGTTATATTTTCTTTCTTTTTTTTTTTTTAACATGCCTGCTAGTCTTTGATTGGATGGCAGTCATTGTCAATTTTCCTTTCTTGATTGCCATATATTTTTGCATTTTTATAACTCATCTTGATCTTATTTCTGGGATGTAGTTATTTGGAAACAGTTTGATTCATTTGGGTCTTCCTTTTATGATTGGAACAGTGCTTAGTCTAGGTCTAATTGTTTCCCACTTTGGAGTACTTTCCCTAATGCCTAATAAATTCTAGGTTTTGTTTTTGTCTAGTCTGGCCAGTAGGAACAGGCACTGTTCTTGGTATCAGGCCTCGTTCTGTCTAATCCTTTCAGATGGTTATTTCTTTGGCCTTGTGTAGTTTTCTCACACACATGTATGAATCAGTACACTTCTGAATGCTGAAGGGGGACTATCTGCAGATCTTCAGTGTTCTCTCTGTGTGTAGATATCTCTTCTCTGATACTCTGTTTTGTAGCCTCTACTCACCTTGTTATTGCCAGACTCTCAGCTCTGTCTCTTCAACTCAAGGACTTTGCTGGGCTCAGCATGGGTTCTCCTTCACGATGTTGTGGCTTCCACACTTTCTCAAGGCATTCACTGGTCTCATCTCATTTATTTCCTGTCTGTCAGGGATCACTCTCCTTCTTTGCCTGATGTTCAGTGTTTTATAAACCATTATCTTATATATTTTTGCCTGTTTTTGTTTGTTTGTTGGAAGAGGAGGGTCGTTTCAGGCAGGAGGGTAAATTTAGTTCCTGTTACTCCATCTTGATTGAAAGCAGAAGTCTCTAGTCCTTTCAAATTTATCTTTAATTTTAGTTACTTTTAAAAGAAGGAATTATATATATATATATATATCTGCAATTTTTAAAAAATGTTATTTCTAGTTGAAATCTAAATAAATAGTTTTGATTCAATTATTTTCTAATTGTATTTCAGGAAAAATAGTTGGCTTGCCTCTTTTACTTATTTTTTTTTCTTTATGTTACTGCTTATTGAACTTATTTAAATTCTTAAGATTTTTTTTCAATTAGAAACTTCTTAGCTAGTGCTGTAATAGAATGGTATGGGCTTTGAAGCCAGGTAGATCGGGCTACATCATATATTATTTTTTAGTAAATATTTTATTGTTGTTCTTTTACGGTTGTCCCAATTTTTCCCCCATTACTATCCTCCTCCTCGCCCACCCAACTGCTTCCACAGTCAGTCCCCACCCTGTTGTCCATGTCCATGGATCATTCATACATGCTCCTTGACTAGTCCCTTCCCCTCTGTCTACCCGTTCCCCCCACTTCCTTCCCCTCTGTTCACTGTCAGCCTGTTCTTTGTTTCCATGCCTCTGGTTCTATTTTGCTCGTTCGTTTGTTTTGATCATTAGGTTCTCCTATAGGTGAAGTCATATGGTATCTGTCTTTCACCACCTGGCTTATTTCACTTAGCATAATATTATCCAGTTCCATCCATGCTGTGGCAAAGGGTAGGAGTTCCTTCTTTCATTCTGCTGTGTAATATTCCATTGTGTATATGTACCACAGTTTTATGAACCACTCTTTTACTGATGGGCACTTAGGCTGTTTCCAGCCCTTAGCTCTTGTAAATAGTGCTGCTCTGAACATAAGGGTGCATAGGTTCTTCTGAATTGGTGTTTCAAAATTCTTAAGAGTATAACCCCAGTGGTGGAATCACTGGGTCAAAAGGCAGTTCCATTTTTAGTTTTTTGAGGGAATTCCAAACTTTTTTCCACAGTGGCTGTACCAGTCTGCATTCCCACCAACAGTGCACTAGGATTCCCTTTTCTCCACAACTTCGCCAGCACTTGTTTGTTGATTTGTTAATGATGGCCATTCTGATCGGTATGAGGTGGTATCTCATTGTGGTTTTAATTTGCATCTGTCTGATGGCTAGTGATGCAGAGCATCCTTTCATATGTCCCTGGGCCCTCTGTATGTCCTCCTTAGAGAAGTGTCTGTTCAGGTCCTTTGCCCATTTTTTAATTGGATTGTTTGTCTTCCTGGTGTGGAGTTGTGTGAGTTCTTTATATATTTTGGAGATCAAACCCTTGTCTGATGTATCATTGGCAAATATGTTTTCCCATATGGTTGGATCCCTTTTCATTTTGATCTTTTCTTTAGCTGTGCAGAAGCTTTTTAATTTGATGTAGTCCCATTTTTTTATTCTTTCCTTTATTTCTCTTGCCCTAGAGGATGTATCAGCAAAAATACTGCTGCGTGGGATATCTGAAATTTTCCTGCCTATGTTCTCTTCTAGGACTTTTATGGTGTCACGATTTATAGTTAAGTATTTTATCCATCTTGAGTTTATTTTGGTGTATGGTGTAAGTTGCTGGTCTAGTTTTATCTTCTTGCATGTACTTGTCCAGATCTCTCAACACCATTTATTGAAGAGGCTATTTTTACTCCATTGTTTGGTCATGCCTCCTATGATTTATTCCCAGAGAGAGGGAAGCGTAAATGAAAGGTCCTGAGGCAGCAGTGTGTTCGGTGTGTTCAAAGAATAGCAGAGAGGTCAGTATGGCCAGAGAGAAGTGAGCAAGGAGGAAGAATAATAGGATTTGAAGTCAGAAAGGTACAGGGAGACAGGAGTGGGGCGCATTTGGGAGCTTTGTAGGCCATTGTCAGGACTTTGGTTCTTATCTTGAATAAAATTAAGGAACCATCAGAGGTGGTTGAGCAAAGAAGTGATTGCATCTTATTTCACATTTTAAAAGCATCCTTATGGCTTCTGTACTGAGAATAGATTGTATTAAGTTAAGGTGGAAACAGGGAAACCAGGTTGTCCAATTGAGAGAGGATGATGGCTTAGACCAAGGCAGTAGTATTGCATCTAGTGCTAAGTGGTCAGACTTAGGATGGTTTGAAAGTAGAATCGGTGGGATTTTTGGACAGATTATACCACCTAAATAGTGAGTATGATTAGGGAAGACATTGATGTCTGATCCCTGAGGCACTCAGACACTAAAAGATGGGGGAAAGAGGAGGCACCGGCAAAGGAGTCAGGAAAGAAAACCTAGAGAATGCAGTATTCCAGAAGCCAAGTAGCACTCTGCTACAGAGGCACTCTGGAGTGAAACAGAAGGAAGATGCGTTTGTTCATATAGAATAGAGTTGACTCATTCTGTAATGTAGCAGATGAGACATGAGGGAAGGAGCAGTACATTGGACACTAGTGTGCGGGGAAAGGTTTAGAGCAGCTGGTGGTGCTCATGTGATAGTCAAGGGATGATAAAAGCATGATAATTAGCAGTGAGGAAGTTCATGATAGACTCACAGTCAACAGTACTTTCCAGCCCAGGAGGACAAAAAGTAGACAATCTGAATGACCCAGGTTGGGGATTGGAATGGTAGAAGGACAAATGCACCTAGGAGCTGCTGTGGCCAAAGAGGTGAGAGTTGAAGTGGCTGACGGTGGGATCCAACTTCAGGAGGGAGACAAGTGAAGCAAGAAACGGGTTGGTTTCATGAACTGAAAAAATAGTACAGTGAAGTGACAAAGGTTATGAAGAAGCTGAGGTACTTTCTGGATAAAACATCTATATACAAAAAAACCCCAAACAAACAAAAAACAACTAAACCTTCTAACCTTGATCCTGTACATAACTTCCCAGCAGCCTGACACTTTCAGGTTCTCCTCTGATGCTGGCACTGACTGCACTAACTGCCTTGCTAATTCGGGAAGGGCCTTAGGTCTTTCCACTCTCCTCAGCTGCTGTTTCTTTGCTTAGAGAGGTTTCCTTTGCCATCTGGCTTTCTTGCTCTGTCTGACTAGATTTACACCAAAAGAGTGATTTGGTGACATGCTGGGACTGCATCTAAAGTGCATGATTCATCCATTATGAGGCTGTGGTATCTCTGCCCTTCATTTTTTGTGGTAATTAGATTGCACCTTAGTCCATAAATGGCTGACATACCTTTGAAGAAGAATAATACAGAAACAATAATTCTAAAACATAATAAGAATAAAGAAGTGATTCAGAAAATATATGTAATAGTAGAAAACAATCATGAGAGGTTGGGGAAAGGAACACAAATGTCAGGCAATAAGGGCCCAAGAGCTTCAGATTTGCTTCTAAGCTTCCTGGCTGTCACAGTGAAAGAATATGTAGTTACATACAGAATTTTATCTAAGAGAAGGACAGGTGCTTACCTCTCAAAGAAAAAAAAATTTTTCTTGGTAGTAAATTTTTCCTTTGGGATTTCTCATAAGAAGTACTAAGCCATATTTAAAAAACAAAAATCTGATTAAAACTGTTTCAGGAACTTACATTGTTTTTGGAATAAAGTCCAGGATTCTTAACAAGGCCATCAAGGATCATTATACACTATACACCCTGGCCTTAAATACAATAACAATAAAGATGATTGTTTCTTGAACACTTACCATGTGTTGGGCATTATGCTAACTCCTGTACATGTACTATGTTATTATGTCCTCTTAAAACCCTTGTCAGGTAGGGACTATTAATATCTATTTTACAACAGAGAAAACTGAGGCACAGAGAGGTTAAACAATCTGTCCAAGTCACAGAGCAAGTTAGGCAGTAAGTGGCAAAACCAAGACTTAAGCCTTAGTCTGACTTCCAAGGCTGAGACTTTAATGACCCCACTGTACTATCTGGTTATATGCCTCCTTAAAAGTTCTTTGAATTTTACAAGCTTCTTCTGTCTTAGTGACTTGGCACATTACAGTTTCTTCTGCCTGAAGGATTCTCTGTCCTCCCTATATCCCCTTAGGCATGTCAGTTAACTGAACTGAATCTTGATAGATATCATTAATATAATTTTATCATTAAAACTAGAAATAGGCCAAACATGTAACAGTTTTGTCCGCTGTGGTGGGTAATGGATGCAGGAAGCACTAGAGCCCCTGTCTTCGTACTTTGGAAACTGAACAGTGGACTTACTACCAAATCTAATGACCAAATCTACTCTAATGATCACAAAAACCCATAACTAGGCTGATCTCCACATTGGTTTTCAAAGTAGAACTTATAAATTTCTGATTCCACATCTGTGCTCCTGTTTATCTGGAGATGAGAAAGCCCTTTGCTCTCTACATATTCAAATCTCTCTCCCTCTCTCTCTCTCTCTCTCTCTCTCTCTCTCTGTTTTTTTTAAGGCCTCCCTGAAGTTCCATCTCTTCAGTAAAGTGTTTCTGAATTAATTCTACCCACACTGATTTTTCTTATGAGAGCATTATGGGTCCCTCTCCGGCACAACTCATTTTAGAATTTACATACTGCCTTTCATTGTTATTTAAAGTCTTCATGTGTACCTTTTTATCTCTGCTAGATTGTAAGCGTCTTTGAGGACTTAATAATACACAGCTTTTTATAAACACCTGTTGAATGAATGATGTAATAGTCTTGTTTACTTAGTGAAGCCAACAGGAGAACACTGACAGGTTAAGTAAGCTGAGGTATTTCTTTGTTCAGTTTTTGGAAGAACGTTTCTGTCATTGTAAATTCCAGAGATAAACATGAATGAGGAAATGCTAACTGAATCAGGGGAGAAAATTGGCTTACTCCAGTACACCGAGCAGTTTTTGAGTACTTACTGGTAGATACCACCATACACTTACAATATTTCTTCTAGCGTCTCACCTCCCTAGTATAGTGGTAAATAATGGCATATCCATTTAATCTGAGTAATTTTTGTTTTCCAGTTCTTATATAGCAGTTGGTGCTTATCTCTGAGGGACATTATTTTTCTGATCTGGCAGCATGGAGCATGTAATGGCAAATGAATTTGCTAAAAAAAGCCTTAGGTCATTTATTAATATTGTATGTGATGTCTGCCACAGTTAAATATAGCAGATCCTGTTCCTAAAAGGAACTGAGTAAAAGGAAAAATTTTTTTTAACATATTAGCCACATGGCATATATTTCATTTTCTAAGTGAGTCCTCTCAGCATTTCTGTTGCTGAGAATCAGTAAAATTATTATTGTTACTGATTTGGGAAAATTCAAATTTGCTTAGAATGAGAAAAGCTATGGTATACAGTCACATGTTAGTTTATTTCCAAACATATTCTAAATGCACAAAATGCCTCATGCTACAAAATATGAAGGACTCTGAAGGAGAGGAAAGCTAAAAGACTCAGAAGAAGGTTTTGCTTCTACATGGTATAAGGAATTTGATTTATAACTCTAGCCCTGCTTTCTTGACTAGCACTTAAAAAAGCTTTTGGGGCCTCTATTATTGTTTTAAAAGGGAACATAATTATCATGTGTGCAAAAAATTAGAAATTCAAAAAATTCATTTTAATTTTTGTTCCTATCCATTCTTCATTTACATGTTTGTCCCTGGTATTAAAATTGAAGTATAATTTATGTACAATAAGTATACAAATCTTAAGTTTATAGCCTGATCAGTTTTCTACATATGTACCCCCTTAGGTAAACATCTCCTAGGACAGAATGTAGAATATTTCCATCACCCTAGAATGCTCCCTCATGTGCCCTCCCAGTCAGTATCCCCACAGGAGTAACCATTAGACTTATCTCTGTCACCACAGACTAGTTCTGCCTATTTCTAAATTTCATATAAATGGAATAATACTTTTTTTACTCAACCTTTTTTTCTGTGAGATTCATCCATTTTATTTTATATATTGGTAATTCATTCTTTGTCATTACTATTATATATTTTAAAGTTTACCTTTTTTCACAAAAGTGAAATTTATTGAAGAAATTTTGGAAAACATAAAAGGTGAAAATGGGGAGGAGGGAGAATAAAACTCTTTAGTGTCTCTAAGACAAATAATTCTAAGTTTTGGATTGTTTTCTTTTACTTTTATTCTTTGTATATATACACTTTTCCAAAGTTGGAATCATGATAGTTATTATATATCCATTTTTTATTTTATAACAAATAAGTATTTTTGGAGTCACCAAGCAAGGCCAATTGTCTTTCTGCCTAGCCCTGGCTGAAATTACTACTGGGCTGTAATTTTCATTTATTCATTTAGTAATTCAACAAATATTTGGTCAGCCCCTGTTGTGTATCTAGCACTGTTCCAGTCAAGCACTGTTCCAGTCACTGTTCTAGGTGGGAGGCGTAAAATAGGGGACAAGATCAGCAAAGTCCCTGCTCGTATGTAGGTTACAATCTACACCCGGGAAATATGGACATTAAACAAGTAAACAAATGTTCAGGTAGCAATAAGTACTATGAAGATAATATGTGGACATGGAACAATAGGAACTACCACATACGATTGTAGTGTGTAAATTATTAAGTGAGGTCAAAAATAAATATATCCTGACCTAACTGGTGTGGCTTACTTAGTTGAGCGTTGTCTGCAAAGCGAAAGGTCCCTGGTTTGATTCCCAGTAAGGGCACATGCCTGGGTCGTGGTTTGGTCAGGTCCCCGACTGGGAAGTGTATGAGAGGCAACTGATCTATGTTTCTCTTTCACATTGATGTTTCTCTCCCTCTCATTCTCCCTCCCTTTCCCTCTCCCTAAAAATAAATACATCGATAAATATATCCCGTGACCCAGAAGGTTCACTTTATTTCATGTACTTATAAACTAAGATGCACCTAAAAGAATGTTCATAACAGTATTGTTTTTAAAAGTCCCAAACTGGAAACACCAAAATGTCCACCAAAGGTAGAATAGATAAATACATTGTAATATAGTCATACAATGGAACACTGTACAGCAACAAAAACCAATGTACTACACTATGAATGATTCTTAAAAATATGTGTCGATGGAAGAAAACAGACACAGAACAACACATTCTATTTATGTAAAATTCAAAAATATGCAAAAACTAAGCTATATTGCTTGGGGGTACATACTTAAACAATAAAATTATTTTTAAAAGATGAAGTGATTACCATAAAAATGATATAGTTACCTTTGAGAAGAGGGAGGAGGTTGGGATTAGGAAGGGCAGTGTGGGGGAGGTGCTTCTGGGGTGCTAGAAATGTTCTGTTCCTTGATCTCAGTCTACTAATGGCAAGGATTGCAAGAGGTACGGCAGAGACAGTACTCTAAACCTGCTCTCTTTTAAAATAAAGAGAATACCAGTCTTAGGAAAATGTTATTAAGTATAGTTTTATGATGCTTTATACTTGTAAAATGGAAAGCTTTGGTTTATAATTACTTGATATAAGAGTTCTGTTGAATAGTCATAATTTTTTTTCAATTAACCGTATAGCTTATTGGTATTGAGGGAAAGGAAACCATGTGGCAAAGGACTTACTGGCTCTTAGTTTCTGCATATCAGTTCCATTCACATTTTATTGGCCAAGCAAATCATATGGTTGGTATAACTGCAAGTGGACAGGTCAATACCTTCTGCACAAAAGGAAAGAGAGCTCTAGAATATCTGAGAACAGTCTTAATGACTAGCATATCTTCTAATATCTTTCAGATTAAGAAAAAAATTCTGTGTGGACTAAGCAAAATAAACTATACTTTTCCTCTGCCACAGTTACTAATAATGTTCTATATAGTGGCTGCTCTAATGACAGAGAACAGAGTTCCCAGCTGATCATTGACCATGTGTAGTGTGAACAAATTGAACAAATTTTGCCTTCAACAACTGAGCTATTGGCTTCTTTGTTGCTCTGGCTTAACCTAGCCCATCTAGACTGCTACAGATAGCACATGTGCTCACCCACTGCACTGTCCCACACCCAGGCCCTGTAGGCATGTGAGTTTGTAAAGATGTTTTACAGAATGCTGTCTTAATGCAGTTTATTGCACTTATACCAAGTTATGTGATAATCATTTGTCTGATATAGTGCTTTTAATTATGCCTTTCAGTGTAATGAAGTATGCTAGGTTCTTAAAGTTTTTTCAAAACATATTAGTAGGTAATCTTTCCGTTTATAGTGATGGAGATTATTCTTTTAGATGCTTTGATGCTGCTTTCTTTACTGCATGCATGTTCTAGCTTACCTTTTATTTGCAGGAGTCTTGTAACTGAATGCTTTTTAATAGTATTTTTAAAAAATACATAACCACTGATGTCAAGTGCTGAAGAGAAAGCTTTTTTAATACTATGGCAACTATTAATAAAAATGTTCACATAAACTGCTCTTTTGAGTCTTTTTATTTTCTATTTCTATTTTTATTTACATGAAATGATTGTTGAATAACACCAGAACTTTCTGCTTCACAGCGTAGCATCTTTTTTTGGGTAAATTATATGATAAAATAACCTTCTGACATCACAGCCTGTTGCTATGAGAATAGAACATCAAAAAATTGGCAGCGTCAATATATTCAACAGGGTAGCTCAGGATAAATTTAAAGGAAAAGAGGCCAAGTTAAAATTTCCATTTTTCATGCATTGCCTTGGCCTCTTTGATCCCTGTAGATATCTAACAAATAGGATATTTGAAAATTTACACCTGTAAGAAACGTATTCACTGAAACCGATGAAAGTCATTCCTATCATTTATCTAGTATACTTGTCAGGAATGGGGTTATGAAGTCGGTGAATCACCTCCATGTGATGCACAGACCTTCTATCAGGTTCAAATGTGGATTCTCACGGTACAGCCTATAAACCAAAGATAAGTTATCTGGGCTTTCTGCTGGGGAAACTGGAAGCTTGATGATTGCTCAAAGTGTTTTTAGTCCAGGCCCCTGGTTTCATGAACAATATAATTCCCTTAAAAACTTAGTAGGCTTTCTGATATATTTCCTTTTCATTTCAAATTCTAAATTTCACATTCTAGTTTTTTCCTATATATAATTCTTAAGAATGATTTATTTCTTTGTGTCCTCATACAAATGCCCCTCTCCACTTAATCATGGCTATCTTGAGGCTATGTGAAACAGTAGGTTTAGATGGCAAAGTTAAAACCCTTAATCTGGTCTTTGCAAAAAGATTGCATCACTTCACAGTGTTACCTTCCCTCTATCTACTTACCATGGAGTTAGAGTTTTCATCAGGCTTGTGATCTTTCTACTTCTCACAGGGGGCAGTTTTACTAAGTATTTTACTGAGGTCTCCAGCTAATCAGCCTGCTGATGTGGTGTTTTTGTTGTGTTTTGTCTTTTGCTGCCTGACTACTTATCTTATAGAACATATTCTAAGTTTCTATATGACAGCATTCTCCTTTCAAAACCAACATCTGCATTCATGTGGTACTCATCACTGTCATTTACAGAATATGTCTGAATTTCCCCTTTCTTAGCACATGGGACTGTGCTTTTTTGCTCTTTTTAAAGATAGGCATAATCATTTGACTTATGATCTTTGAAATGTAAGTAGAAGTGATGTAAACACAGACACCTTAAAAGTCAATGTGTATTCATTCAACTGCTGTTATGATCATGGAAGTAGAAGCATGTCACGGGGAAGTTCTATCAGCCTAGTTCCCTGAGGAGCTATGGGTATAGTCTTCTGGGTGGCATACCATAAATAAGCAGTAAATTTTTGTTATAAGATACTGAGATTTTGGTATCATTTGTTATCTTAACATGCCTTGTCCTGATATACAGTCAAGGTATTGCAAATGTTAACAATACCCAACCCCAAAATTTCAGTGGTTTTACATAATATAATTTTGTTTTTCCTTCATTTGACAGTTCAGAGTAGTATTTGGCAGGCAGTCTTCCATGTGACGATTCAGGGATCTGGCCCTCTTCTATTCTGTGGCTCCACTATTCCCTAGAATGACAGAATTCTCTCCTGAGTTATTTTGAATCTGGCTGATTCATTACAGAGGATCTTTTAATGGTAGTTCCTGATTGCAAGATAGGGTGGGAATTGTAAATGTGTATCTCTGAAATGTGAAATAATGCCTTTTAGCACTCTCTGACACAGAGACCTGGAGCTCCATTGAATGAAACTGTAGGTCATCCTGGCCTTGACTTGCTTTTAAGGTGTGTGTAGGGCTGGTTTCATGACCATGCAATCTGGAAGGCCTTATGCTTAGAAGAGCCCTGTATTGGGTTTAATGGTCATCTGCTCTCACAGATCATTAAATAATTTTTGAACAAAGGACTCAGCATTTTCATTTTTCTCAGGGCCCCACAAATTCTGTAGCTGGTCTTAGGTGTAAGTTTACCAGAAGGATGTGCAGATGGAAGCCTAAGCTGCATACAGAATGTGGAAGAGTTCAGTGGAGACTGAGAATTCTCTTGTTTTTTAGCCGATAGAAAATATCTTGAAAAAATTTCTGTAGCTTTCTTTCCTGTACATTATTACTCATGAGCTTACTAGTCAGTGTCATTTTCATTGCCTCAAGAATTCACTGTAAAATCAGAAATGAAAAAGTTTAGTGTTTTTTTTACTTTAAAAATATGCTTTGAAACCCCATGATATTAAAAAAAAATGCAGTTGAAAGCCAAACCTTTTGATTCTCATGAGACATATTTACTTTAGAGACAAGATTCTTGCAAATTAAAAGTACAGGCCCTGAAAGAAGCAGAGCACTGAGTTTATGCCATAACAGTTGAAGGTCATCTTGGCTAAGAAGGGGTTCAAAAGTTGGATAGGGGTCAAACTTGGCAGATATCTCTGTGAAGCTGTAGATGAGGGAGTAGATCTACAAAGAACACATGCAGAGGGCAGACTCAGCATTAAGAAGCACCAAAATTGCTACTGCCAGTGACCACAGCAGTGCAGGTGCCAAGTAAATGAGATTATTTGCAGATCATTTACTGTTTTTGTAGAAATCATTGCCATGCTGCAGTCATGTGAACTAATCTGCTTTGTGCTGAAGTGAGGGACTTCAGTCACTGCCCACAGGTCACCTATGCATTTTTCTAAAGAGGTGTTGCCTAACCATGGCCTAAGAATTTGCTGAGTCCCGTTCAAACTGCCCTGTGTAGACAATCTTATTTTCAATGGTTGAAAACTTGGCTAAGATCCCTAAAAATACAGACAGGATCACTGACATTCAATAAAGGTAGTGGTGATATGAAGGGAAAGACCCATTAGCAGAATTTGGGTGGAAATGGAAAACAAGAGTAACTGTTTTCCAATTACATGTCCCCTTCTTTGCAATCCCATCCTTTGATTCTGTGAATCACCTTTAAAAAACCCCCTTTCTAAACTAGAATAACTTTATTTTTGTAGGATATATACCTCAAGGACTCCAGCTGATACATAATTATGTAGCCCTTAGCAGTTTTGATAACACATTCACATTTGTTCTTATTTTTTCAACAATGTAATGCTGTGTTGTCTAGATAAGGCACATATTTTATTATACAGATGGTAAAACTGAGTCAAATGATAAATGTTTAACTCAAGGTTGCAACACTTAAAAAGGCAAATCCATCAGTCTAATGATGGTTCTCATTTTAAGAAACTAATTCCACTATGCCATCTTTCCCATATTGTTTTTGAAAGTGTGACCACCACCCATCTAAGCCAAAAACTACAAAAATTTATGAGAACACACCTAAACACAACCTGTCTGTACTCACTTTTTGTCTTCTCTACCACTTGTCCAAAAAGAGAGTTCTTTGCAGCAAGTCACCAACACAATACACTCTCTGCCGGTAGTAATTTGATTTTGTGAACAATTTTTCTTCATTTGGGGTATACATAGTATTGGAAGGTAAATCAGGTGTCTAGCACTAATTCCCCCCTGAAAATTAATTCTTAGTCCTCTCAGTAAGGTTTCAAGTTGAAAGTGTTTTGTTTTTGACCACTTGATAGGCACGACAGCGCTTTCTAGCTATGATCTCACCTTCAGAATTTTAAGAATTCTTGACTTCTCCAAAGGCACACAGCCAAGGTAGCTTTTTTGAATTATTAGCCCCTTTCTTCCTGCACTCTACTATTTTAAAATTTTTATTTCTGTTCACTTTGACTTGTTAAAAATAAACTTTATTTTAGAAGAATTTTAGTTTTACAGGAAAGTTGCAATGATAATGCAGAAAGTTCCCATATATTTCACACACAACTTCCCCTATTGTTAATATCTTATAGTAGGATGGTACATTCTTCACAATTAACGAACCAGTAGTGATGATAAAGGATGATTAAAAGATGATTATTATTTACCCCATTTATTGAGAAGGAGTGGTAAGGTTCTAGAAGCACAAATAGACTGAGAGATATCATTGCGACCATCTCTGGAAAATACAGTGTGTCAATGTCAGGTATAAGCAGAAATCAATCTTCTGGTTTTCCCTACTGCCCCTTTAAAACTGCTCTGTGAATTCCTTCTTTCCTGGATCTTGAATTAAATTTCATTCCAATCCCATATCTTTTTAGTGCCCCTCTCTCTGCAGGAGAATTCTACATTCCTATCCTGAGGAACTCAGGTGTAGCCTCAGTTGTATGACTTAAACAAAAATGATATATCATTTCAGGACAGAACCTTTAACAGCCAGCATAGGGCTAGCCATGTTTTCCTTTCCCTTCATTGTGGTCATAAGTAATGTTACACAGAGTGGCCAGGCCCTCAGTCTGGGTACCAGCGTGAGCCACAGCCACAGTCAGGCTGCAGTAGATGTGCTCTAGCACACTGCTCTGGGGGGGAGGGGTACATGGCATGTGTGACATAGTTCTGTACTCTTGGGCCTCTCTAAAACACTAGGAGTTTCAGTGGGCTTTGCTGATGCTCCGAAACAGAAAGTCCTATTTTTAACATCCCATTTCTACTGTTCTCTTAAGAATCTTCTTTCTCATGGTTTATGTGTATGGAAATATTTTACAAAATTTTGACCTATAGGGTTGTTTTGAAAATCACTGTTAATGTATGGACAGGGAAGTATCTGTATAAACATAGGACCACCATAACATGGCAGTTCATAAATCACTGTGTTTCTTGTTTTTCTGACAAGTGGAAATGCCCTATTTTAAAGAGGTGTTAAGAAAATATAAATTATGTAGAGACTCTATCAGTCAACACATTTTAGGGCACTATATTTGGCTGCTTTGATACAGATACAACTATTTTAAAAGATTTTTCTCATAGCTTCATCGTGTAACTTCCAGATCCTAAGGGACGCATGTATAACCAACATGTCAAATAATGACAAAACTATGGTTCAGTCTCAGTCCTTCTGCCCTCTGCCCTATTTGGCAGAAATATATATCCACTGCTGTTATAGATGGATATTATTTAATTGCTTTTTCTATATCCTTCTCTGTAACAGTAGGATAAGATGAAGGATAAAGGAAGTTATGTGTCTTACCTAAAGTCAATGAGTATCTGAAACTAGAACACAAGTCTCTGCTTAAGGTAAATGCTTCATCCCCCCCTTTCCTTATCATTACCTTTCTTTTTCTTTTTCCATTTCAACAAGGAACTACAGTACTGTCATAGTTTCCTTCTCTGTTATAGGTGTCTTCATGATGGAAAATAATGTGCTATCAACGTGTTGATGAGCAGCAGATAAGATTAAAACCATGTAACTAGACATTTCTATAGTGCTCACAGATTGTGATGCTTCCGTGAGAGTAATTGGGATAATGGAATGCTCCATTTTGAGGGTACAGTGGTGGCAGTAGGTATTGATCAGAGAAGACAATAAGAAAATGATCTACAGGACTCTGGAAATCACCATCCCTTTTCCCTTTATTATCATTAATAAGGATAGATTATTGACCCTATTCTGTGTTCATAAAGTTCTCCCAAATGCGAATTGGCTATATATCCTACCCGCTCCGACTGTAAACTTCATGAATGCAGGTGTCATGCCTGCCTTTTTTATCACTAAACAAAAACAGTTCCTGGTTTATTTTAAGTGATCATTAAATATTGTTTGAATACCAGACTGAAAGAATGAATACCATATATGGACCCAGCCTTTCACCTTTTTCCCAAAGAATTCTATGCATGCAAGTAGGCTCTTATCCAGTCACTGCATTCAGCTGAATATCCAGAATCCCAGCATATGACAGGTTCTTCTTCCTTAGGTCTGGAAGTGGTTCTTTATGGTCTGGTGGCCTACGAACTAAGAGAGAATTAATTATCTGCTCTCTACTCTCATATAATCAATAGTGGAGAAGGGACATGATAATCTCAATAAATGTTCCTATTTAGAAAAAAAAGGAAGATATACAATAGGCAGTTGGGCCATAGCAATGCTGGTATTCTGCTAGAGAGGCATTATGAAGGATCCTCACCCCTTGATTCAGCCTTAATTCTGCTCTCTAGAACGATATCCCTTGAACATTGTCCTCTGAGGTCTGTCTTCATCATTTAGATTTTTATTCCCTTTCTTTTGTTTTATTTGTGAAAAGGGATATTTAGCTTTTATAGCTCACTTCTTGAAGAAAGAAACCTTGTTATTTCTAATATTGTCTTATCATTTTCTGTGTTTTTTTGGTTTTACTTTTTTGTATCAATTTTACTGGGGAATAATATATAACAAGGGCATATATTTGTACAGTTCAGTGAGCTTTGACAAGTATATACACCACCTCAATCAAGACATAGAATATGTCTATTATCCAAAATAGTTCCCTTGTGTCTCTTTGCAGTCTTCGCTCTCAATTACCACTCCATCCCAGTCCCCAAGCATTGCTGATATGCTGTCCTAAAAGTAACTTTGTTCTAGAATTTCATCAAATATTCAGCTAGTTTTCAAATTTCCAATTGTCCTATAAATGTCATAATATTGTTCAAATTGTTTGGCTCAAGAGTCAAATAAGAATCACATATGGAAAATGATTGATACAAAATTACTTTCTCTTTCTACTGTATTTTGCTGTGTATAATGTGCACCTTTTTGCCAAATTTTTGAGGGAAACAAAAGGGTGCACATTATACATGGGTAGTACTAATTCTGTATCTATATAAATGTTTTTAATTCTTTTATTTATGTGTATGCATTAAAAGAGTAACTCCTTTAAAATTCTTTTATAATATAAAAAATTATAAAATTCCTTTGTAATACAAAAAACAAGTATTGAAATATAAATAAATAAATAATTGAGATAAAAAATTAAAATGAAAGTTTTCCTGAAGGTTTTGGCCAAAACTTTGGGTGCATGTTATACATGGAAGCGCATTATACATGGCAAAATATGGTAATTTGTTGCATAATCTGGGTCATTTTTCTTGAAGATTTTCTGACAGTCCAGAGCTTGCTGATTGCTTGCTGATTACATGTTCCTCTGTTCCTATTTACAGGTGGGTTTTTTTTTTTTTAGATACTCGATCTTATCAGATTTGATGTTTTTGCCTCATTCATTTTTGAGAATTACAGCATTCAGGAACAGCATTCTTTTGGTGGTAACAGAGAACTGCATAAGCAAAGTAGTGTGTTTAATGGCTTATGTAACTGCCATTTTCAGGGCATATCATGGATTCAGGCCCTATATCATAAAATCATGTATTTTTTTTTCTGCCTTTTTGCTTGATTCTGGTCTCATCTGAGTTTTGGCTTCATTCTACACATCCTCTCAGGATCAAGTGCATAGGAAATAAGATGCTTCCTGATGGTTCAGTTTCATGTCGCTGGCACTGACTGATCCACCTGATTTAGGTCATATGTCGTTGTGAACTAATTAATGGCACTAAGGAAACAGAAAATTCTGATTGGCCAAATGAGGGTGCAAAGGTGGAGGTAGTCCTGCTGAACAACATGGACTGTTACTGAACTTAAAGTTTTCGTCCTCTACAGTCACACTTTGGTTTACAGATGTGAACTTAAATATTGACTAAAGCGACTTTCTACTATATAATCTTTACCTGCAACAACCTTTGTTTATAAACAATTTTCACTGAAGTGAAGGTGGGGTGATTACAAGTGTTTCGGGTAATAAAGTTTGGAGGAAAGCCCCTTAGAAATGTGTCCCAAATTTCTTTTTACTAGATCAGCGACCACCTACTGTCTCTTGTCTGAGAGGTGAGAAATGGTAAAGCTAAGTTTTAATAAGGGAAAGAAGTCAGGGACAAGGAAGGGGTGTGAGAGTGGAGGGCTGATCGTGGCCCATACAGAAAATGTGCATTTTAAAGGATGGGTAACAAATAACGTGAGGCTACCGAAGGGGAAAGCTCAGAAGTTTAACTTAGTTTACTGTACCAGGTTATTGTAAGGCCAACTGTATACTATTTGTGGTTTCATAAAACATTTCTTGGAGGTAACTTACCAGCATTAGGGCGGGCTGGAAGTTTCGTGAGAAAGCCGGGATACCCTGGGCCACCAAGGCGGTCAAACGACCAAAAAATCCCAATTACTCCACTCTTGGCAGGTTCACTGCAACCCTCCGTCTAGGAGCCGGATAGTTAGTTACAACCGGAGCCACGCCCCTCCCGGCGACCAGCTCTGCGTTGCGTCACTTCCGGCCCTTGGCGGGGCGTATCCGGGTCAGGCTGCGCTTCTGGCTCTCTTGAGTGTGGTGGAGGTGTCGCGCTGTGTGCTTTCTCCCTTCCCGGTGTGACCGAGCTGCTGTGTCCACCGGCGATAAGTGACCCACCCTATCCCGAGCGGAGCAAGACGAGGAGGAGACGTCGGAGCGGCCGGACGCCGGGCTGGAGACTTTGCTCCTACGCTTGCTGCTGTCTCTGGGAATCGGGTGCCAGCAACTGAGGAGTCTAAAGCGGACAGCAACCCCCTTTCCCGGCTCCCCTGCCCGCCCTGCCGGGGAGGGCGGAAGATGCCGGTGAAGAAGAAGAGAAAATCCTCTGGGGTGGCAGCGGCAGTAGCGGAAGACGGAGGCCTCAAAAAGTGTAAAATCTCCAGGTACCTTCTTCCCCCACCCTTCAGTCTTTCCTCCTTTGCTGGATGGCTAGAGGAGAAGGAGGCGGGCCGGGTCTCCGAGGATCGAGCTTAGGAGAGGTGACTGTCGCGCACCCCCGATAAATTACGTGGTAGGCGCAGAACGCCGCGAGTGTCTGCGCCGGACTCCACCTCGTGTTCGGTGCGTGTGCTTTCTGGCGCCTGTGAAAGGACTAGCCCAGTCGCCTCGCGTTAGAGTCCTACGTGCCCTGGAGGGTGGGGAAACAGGAATGCGTACGTAAATTGCGCTCTTTCCCCTTACCCTACTCTCTTAACCCCTCCTCCGCCTTCTCTCCAAACAGATCCGCGGAAGGGTCACTGGTAGAATTTCTTTGTAGGGTGTGAAGAAAGGACCAGAACATGAGATATCTTGAACTGACAGCTGCCTTGGGAATGATAGAAAGGAAAGCCCCGCATGTTGTAATTGGTCTCCAGATTTAGTAGTATAACCCGGAGGATCCCAGCAGGAGTTGTTTTAAATCGCAGGAGCCCATTTTCTGGAAGTGTAGTGCCTCCCACCTGCACCACTTCCCTATGTGCCAAATTGGTAAGGCCCTCCCTCCATGCGTTTTGTTTTCCAGTATTCAGGATGCTGTTAACTCGCAATGTAAATATTAATAATTGAGAGCTATTGTACTCTGTCCTTTTGGAGAAAGAGAAAACAAAGCAGAGCTGAAGATAGAGCTCTTTGATCCCATTGTAGCATGTCATTGAGGCATCACAGCAACATCGTATGCTGCAAAAAATTATTGGACCTTAGGTGTCAGAAGTAGATTTTTGAAATTTTATGGAGTGTCCTTGATTGTATCTGTGGTTGGCACTTGGTGTGACAACTTCAGGTGCTACCATTAAAAGAAGACTGTAGCCCGCGTTATAAAGGGGAGATAATGCTAGAATCTCCTTAGAGATCTGCTTGAATGTGAGGTAGGTAACTTATTTAGTCTGCATCTTCTTTTTCTGTAATTGATTCATTGTTGGTTTTTTTTCCCCCTTCGTTACGCTGTTTGGGAAAACAGCCTAAATATATTTGACATGGTTATTCCACTAGCTCAAAATATTATGAAGCATGCAGATTAGTTTTGTATTATTTTAGATACCTTAAGCATATAATGTATCAAAATTATTTAAATTAAACACTTTAAAATAACTGAGCAGTAATTAGAACTCAGGTGATACTTGGCTCTATGAGCTTAAACTTTTAAATATGGTACCCTTATTTTACATTACATTCTCAATTGCAGAAGTTATAGCGTTTCTGTGTCATTGTGGTAGTAGTGTTAACTATTTGAGGACCTGGAGAAAAGATTCTCTGAAGTTCATTATATCCTAAAGGCAATTTATGAACTTCCCAACTTTAAATGACTTTTTGGAAAAGATAAATGGAATTGGATTAAAGAGCTTGGCCCAATTATTTGTATTAATGTTATCTGTTAGGGTTTTTTTTGTTTTTTAATTAGTGGAATTTAATTATACCCTGAGGTCTTAAATCATCATTAAATATCTATTTAATCTTGGTAGATGATAAACAACTCTAAATATATAGTTTTATTTTGAAATGTTGATTATCAAAGTATACTTTGTAAGTTTTGTTTTCAAATGTATATCTATTATGTACAAGTAAAAAATACATGAATTCAGAAGAATCACTATAAAGATTTATATTTTCCCATCTACCAGTTCTGCACTGAGACCATTAGGTAGGACTTCTGTGTGGTCTTTTGAAATATGGGGAAATAATTTTTGTTGATATTTTTGGAATTTGATAGTGAGCAAAGTAGAATTTGGGTGTTGTTAGCCACAAGTTTTTATGTATAGACTACTGTATCGAATTGCAAATACTTAACTCCACTTTTTTCCCCCATAACACTATTTGTTAAAAAAAAAAAAAGACTTGGTTTAGTTTGAATTAACATAGTTCATGTTGAACTTAGCTTTTCACTAAAAGTTGAGACTATAAATTCTTAGGCATTTGTGTGTTTTCTAAGCTATTGCAGATCCCAACCCCCTGCTAGACTAATAAGTGGAGAGGAACATTTTTCAAGCAAGAAGTGCCTGGCTTGGTTTTATGAGTATGCAGGTAATGAAAATAATATTAGAAGATATCAGTCACATGCTTTAAAACTTTTTTTTTGGTTCATTTATTTAACATTATTTATTTCAGGCCTGCTATGTGTTAGTGCTGTGCACTGGGATCAGGTTCAAGACTGAGGATTGTGGGTAGGCTAAGAATTCGGTGCCCTTTCAGGCTTGGTCTTTAAATATATATTTCAGTATATGTTTAGTGAGAGGGGTGAAATTCACTTACTATTAATACAATTTGTAAACAGACGGACTCACTTCTTGGTTTACATTCATTGATCAAAGTAGAGTTGGTATTCCGGAAAACATGAAGTATATGATAAAACATTCTATACTTATACATAGTTCTTATTTTTCTTTCCAATATTCTTGAAATTTTTTGAACCAGAAGCCAACATTTCTGAAACTTTGGGGAGGAATAGTAAAAGATTTAAAACTCGGGTATTTCATCACATAACATGTCCTTTAATAATTGCTATTCAGGCACTGATTTCTATGAGAGATATAATAATAAACAGTAAACAATGATATTAATATAATGTGATAAATATTGTATTAGGAAGATGTACTATGAAATTTCTTAGGAGAACTATGTGACCCAGCCTTCAAAGTATCAGGGAAAGCTTCTTGAAGAAGCTAACAAACTAAGTCCTGTAAGTGGTGGTTGTAAGTAGATCTTTTGGAGTAGGGTGCAATGAAAATCAAACTCGGGGGTGAAGCTTAAGTGTTAAGCAAATAATATGAAACAGAACACTTATTTCCCATTTATTACTAACTTCATAAGCATATATGAAAAATTTCCATTACAATGCTTTTAGTTTTTTAAAATTGATTTTAAAGCTCTTTTTTCTTTGTTTCCTTTCTCTTACCTACCTCTGTGTTTTTCCCATCTTTTATCATTATCATTCTAAGTGTTTGTTTAAAATAAAACAGCGTATATTGCAGTCATTGTATTATATGTAGTGTAATCAAGTTAAGGCTTCAAGTGTACTCTGAGCTTGAGATACAAGTTTAGGCTAACTGTAAGACTGTGGCAGGGGGTGGGGCAGTAATGTCACTGTTGGGACCCAAAAGTATAATTTAAAAATTGTTTAGTAACAGAACAGATTCTTTCTAGACCAGAAAAACTGCTATTACTGGCATCCCAAGACAACCACTAACCCAAATTAAATGAAGGGATTTCATTTTATTACTGACCTCCATTTAAAATGTTGACCCATTATTCAAAATGCCATTTTTATTGTTATGCATGGTATAGAATCAAAAGGTCGCTTATGTCATTTTACTTATAAAGGTTACTGGATATCATAAAATTAGTCTTTTTTTTCATTTATGATTACTTGTTTTACCTTTCCTAGGGACTTTCTGGTTTGCATGAGATTATAATTAGTTAAACACTTGTTTCCTATTGTAGCATTTTTGTAATAGCCAGCATAATAATTGCTATCTTTATTTTAAAATTTGCTAATTATATAACTTTTTCCTAATGACTATTCTGTTAAGCAGGCAGTGTTATTCCTGTGCTGTAGATGAGAAAACTGATGCTTAGATTAAGTAATTTGCTAACACATGCAAAGCACTTAGCACAGTACCTGGGATATAATCAGAACTCAGTAACTGTTAGCTATTACTAAAAGTGTAATAGTATCACAGCATCTGATTTACTGGTTGTATATGTTTGCAATACTGTTTCAAAATGACCAATATAGCTCCTATGTAGCTATGTTGAAGATGCTGTGTCATTCATGTAGCTTAGTTTATTTCTTGATCATCTGCTATGGCTGTCATGATGTTAGGCTCTATGGCCGTAGCTGGGAACATTTCTTTGGTTATTAAAAATCAGTTTTCTGATTTTCTTTTTTTGTTTTAAAATATTTTACCACTAACCTTGTTAATATAATATTAATAGATCATATGTGTGACAAACCTGATGGTTTTGTCCTTTCACAAGACCTCTCATCTTGACGGATACTTAAATTAACAAGGATTCAGTAGCATACTGGGCCTATTACTGCACATAAGCATGGAAAGTGAAAAGGTGCTTTTAGTCTTATAAAGAATCGAAAATAGGGATGGAATGTAGTCTTAATAAGTATCCAGCTAGTAGAGCAAATTAAATCATTTTCATAGTTTCTTAAGTTGATTGGAAATCTGGTTTTTTGTCTGAAAGTTAGTTGAATTCAACTCCCTGGAAGTAGTTTTATTGGAAGAGTATGTTTTAAGAAGAACCAGTAACAGTGTGTAATCTGGGAAAAGAACATTGGTATAGACCTTGTTTTAGATTTACATCTGTTAGTACTTTGAGAAAGCCGCTTAACATTTACGGAAAGATCATATATATATACTATATATTTTAGTATAACATAATTTAACTTGATTCTAATCTAATCTGAGTCACTAATCTCACAGTATCTAGGGAGGCTATATTTTATAACAGTAACTGATATTTCTGGACATAATTTTTCAGCTTTCTCTTCTAATTAATTACTAATGATGACAGCTTCAAGAGCAAGTCAGCTTTCTTGTTGCATAGAAAAATTTAGAATATATTCCTATCATGCCTTAGAAAAACCTTTGTTTTCTTCTATTAAATTTTTTATCTGATGTTGATTTCATCCAAACCACATATAATGTAAGGATGCCTATTCAGATATATTTTTAACAGCTTTATTGTATATGTGTGCTTTTTAAATTACTTAACACATTCTCATTTTAAAAAATCCTCCAGGTATATGTTAGGAAGTGAAAGCTTTCTGTAATTGTCATCCCCTTCCCCTTTTAACACCTCACTGCTTAAATAAGTGCAGTACTTATTTAAACCCACAAATTTAAAAAGGGTTTTGGTTCGCACCACATTATCTTAGCAGCCCGGGTCTCATCTGAAACTGCAAGAGTATATTGGCCACATACTGGCAGGCTACATTCTTCTATTAAGAAAAACCTAAGGACATTAGCTTCATGTTGCGTTTGTGAACTAATGATGGTGATGTAAAATGCCACCTGAGCAGCCTTGGGTTAGTCTATAATTTATAAAGCTTTAATGCTGGAGTAGTTTTAGTCCTTAAGAAAGGAAAACAAGCTTCTCTTGGCTAATTTAACAATAGTATTTCAAAACTATATTTTCAAAGCCAAGTGTAATAAACATTTCTCTTACATTTCATATTGATTTAGTCTTTTTAAATTGAGATATAACATTAGTTTCACTTGTACAACATAATGATTTGATATATGTATATATTGCAAACTGACCACCAAAGTAATTCTAGTTAACATCTATCACCTCACATAGTTACAAAAACTTTTGTTTTATGATGAGATCTTAAAAGATCTACATTTTTAGTGACTTTCAAGTATATAATACAGTATTATTAACTATAGTTACTGTGCCATATGGTACGTCACAGGACTTATAACTGGAAGCCTGTACCTTTGACTACCTTCACCCATTTTTGCTTACCCTGCACTCCCACTTCTGGCAACTACCAATCTGTTCTCTGTGTTTATGAGTTTGGTTTTTGGGGTTGTGGGTTTGTTTTTTGTTTTTGATTTTTTTTAAATGTATAGTTCACATGTAAGTTCATCTCTCATATGGTATTTGTCTTTTTCTCTCTGACTTATTTCACTTAGCATAATGCCCTCAAGGTCCATCCATATTGTCACAGATTTGTTTTACTCTTATCCAGTCACAAAAAATACTTAACAATAATGTAATTACTATATTTTGGGACTCTTATAACAAAAAATGAGAATTGGTGTATTAACTTATATTTAGTATTACTAAGAGAAAAATAAACAAGTATCAATTTTTGGGCAGGTGATAGACAAGCTAACTGAAGGATTAAACATTTGTTTCTACATTAAAGTGATATAAGTAATTCTTTTACTATTTGAGATGCAAGATGATAAGGAAAATATCTCATTCTAGAATTAGAATGTAGTGATTTCCTTAAGTCATTTATCAAAGTTTTTATTTGGGTATATTCAAAAGGGTAATGGATGGCCTTCTAGTATCTGTTTTAGTAATTAAACAGATATTCTCTGAGTATTGCCTTAAATTGTATAGTACTGGCACATTTTAGTAGAGTGAGAAGCTCAGACCATCTTCATGTTTCTTTCTGCATTGCCAAAAATTTTTGTTAGAGAAAGCTCTCACTAAATATTTTATAGTGGATATTAATGCTGCTTCATTTTTTCTTAATTTTATTTTCTAATGTTTTTAAAGAACATCTCAAAAAATTTAAATTTTAAGTTCGATAGCAAATAATACTTTATCAAAAATATGTCAAAATTCAAATTCAGTTATTTGCGGAAATGTTATGATATATTCATAGATGCCTTTAGCACAATGGCTTATGTTTTATGTTGATATTAAATTACAACAATAAAATATATAAATTATTTTTGTCTTTGAAGGTCCTGATGAAGTTGTAGGGCCAGAAGGAATGGAAAAATTTTGTGAAGACATTGGTGTTGAACCTGAAAATGTATGTTTTATTTCTAAGTAGAATGGGATACAAGTGGGGTATAGCATATTCATAAAGTTCTACAATTGGGACACTAATTTTATACGAAGATTTTGTGTCTTCATGTTTATTATTGTAGATTTTTATTTAGGATATTTTTATCAATTTAAATTGGGCATGAGTTCTCTTTTGATACAAATGTATTTGTAATAGAGTGAGGGTGATTCTATCTTCAGAAGCTGTTAGAACTTTTACTAAGAAATTGGTCCATCTAAATTTCTTTATAGTTAATATTTCCAAAGGTTGTACTCCTTAATATTTGAAAGAAGGAAATAGTTGTATAAAAATGCTCTCCATGATAAATATAGACATGATTATCTCTGTGCTGACTTCTCCCCTATCCTTTATGTTCTGTTCTTTCCAGATTATTATGTTAGTTTTAGCGTGGAAATTGGAGGCTGAAAGCATGGGATTTTTTACCAAGGAAGAATGGTTAAAGGGAATGACTTCATTACAGTAAGATATTTTTTTAAAAAACAAATTTGGTGGGCTATTTGAAGATCTTAATTATATTTTGTGTTTTGTAATTTTCAGGAGTAAGGTCTCATTTTATATAATCAAATTGGTTTGATCTATTACAATCAATTTGGGATTGACAAAATTTATGTTTTGGTTGGGCAAAATGAACACTTACCCATTTTTCATGTTGTCTAAGAAAGAACCTCAGTACAATCCTATTAAAATTTATTGACTCTTTTAGTGGTTGAATTAGAAGTCCATGATGAATGTTTTTTACTCACAGGTTGTTTGAGCAATAAAGGATTATTATTATTATTTTTAAAGATTTTAATTATTTCATATTGAGACAGAGGGGAAGGGAGGGAGAAAGGGAGAGAAACATCAATGTGTGGTTACCTCTTGCGCACCCCCTACTGGGGACCTGGCCTGTAACCCAGGCATGTGCCCTGACTGGGGAATTGAACCAGCGACCCCCATGGCTCGCTGGCCGAGGCTCAATCCACTGAGCTGCGCCAGCAGGGGCGCACAGTAAAGGATTTTCTTCTCTGAATACAGAATTCTACTATGTAAGAAGTTTTTTGGGGGGTCAGTGCTAAGCTTTGGGGCCTCCTCTGTCTCCTCTTCAGTTTTATACCTGATCTAAATTTGGAGAGAGTTGTATGGCACTTTCATGAATTCTTTTTGGCCAAATCTCATAAAAAATAAAAGTAATGCTGTATGACTCCTCTGCAACTTTTAACCATTTTACAATAGGATTAGGATGCTTATATACTTTAATATGCTATAAAATTGCTTCTTTATAAAAATAATTTGATTTTGGCTTTCCAGAGTAAAGTAGGCTTTGTTTTAGAATCAGTAATATATGTGGTAATTTTTTATCATGCTTCTAATGTGCATGCAGGATGTTACTAATTATCAAAATTCTAAAATAGAGGAATCATAAATTTATAATATTTTTGAGCCCAAAACTGGGCATTTATTAGCCATATGGTTTCCCGTTCTGATTATGCTTTTATTAACACCTTTAACTATTCTTTACTCCTTGTTTGCCTGTCTTTAAATTTCAAAGTACCTGATTACTGTTTAAGTGTATTTGTTCATATAAAACTTAAACTTTCCTATTTGAATTTTTAGTGTGTAATGCTTTATAATTCTCCTATTTAACCAGCATTAACATACAGATTATATCTAGGTAAAAACCTTGCGCATGTAACCACATAATAAATTTTAGAATAGAACATAAAATCAACTTTCTCGCTTCCGTTATGTATAGGTGAGATAAAGAATCTGAGATTCAGAGAGGTAAAGACAACATTTGCTGAAGTTTTTAGGTAGCTCCTTTATGGCAGAGCTGGGACCTAGAATTTAAATTTCATGATTACCAGTCTACCATACTGTACTTTCATTTGTACATTCTTTTGTATAGGTATCAGCATTCTTTATAAAATAAAAAGCAAGTATTAACTTTTTAAATCATAGTATTTACAACCAAGACTGGATTCTGTCATTTGTCAAGGTGTCATAAAATGCCATATTAAAATAATGTTGATTCTGAAGTTCTTTGGCCTATTTCCCCCCTTTAATTAACTTTATAGGAAAAGATAAAATACATATACAAAAAAGAGTATGCAAAGAATATAAACTAATTTCCACATAGCTTAGTCTGTTTTATTGAAATGTATGTAAGTTCTAATATGGCTTATTTAGCGTTATAACTGCTTTTTATACTACTGTTAACTGCTGTTTTGGTAGACTCTTTTTTTAAATATTCTGGCTAACAAGTCTTTGTATATTTTTAAAACAAAGAGTTTTTAATTTATGTTTTTACACAACTTAATGTAATATATATCACCTTTGTATAACAGAAATGTGTAAACACAGAGTATTTCTAATATTTATCCTGAGTAATTACCAGCATATGGCTTTGGGTCCAAGGATAAAAATTGACTAACCCATGAACATAGTTTTATTAGCACATCTTTTCTATAGGTGGTTCACAAGCTATACAAAATTAAAGCAATTACATAGCACTTACTATGTAAGTTTGAGGTTTCTGTTTTGTTCATTTATTATTTCCTCTTCATCTGCCTACAACCTTTTGTTGAATAACCTTAAAGCTAATCAGATTAGGCAAGCACACTTGAGTGCAAAAATATTTGTTTTTTTCCCCATGATCTAGATGGCTATGTGAAGTATAGTTGACCCTTGAACAGCACAGGGCTTAGGCAGTCAAATATCTGAAAAACTTTTGACTCCCCAAAAACTTTATTAATAGCTTACTTTTGATTGGAAACCTTATTGATAAATAATCTGTCAATTCGTATTTTGTCAGTTTTATTATATACTGTATTCTTACAATAGAGTAAGCTGTAGAAAAAATATAAAAATTGTAAGGAAGAGAAAATACATTTACTGTACATTACTGTATTTTTCCATACCATATGCTATGTCATTGATTTACAAAGTGACTTGTTTGTCACTACCTACATCAGTATTATCTTACATGATACAAAACACTGTGGATGTTATGTGTGTTACTTACACTAGACATCAAAAATGAAAAGATAATGGGAAAAAGTTCATTTATTTACAGGTATAATAATTTATGCATTGATAATGCAGGAACAGCATTATGATTGCTTTATGGTAGCCTAGTATAATCTATGTAATAACTTCATGGTAGTAAGTAAATCTCAAAAGAGTTTCTAACATATTTATTGAAAAAAGCCTGCATCTAAGTGGACCTGCACAGTTCAAGTCCATATTGTTCATGGGTCAGTTGGCTAATTCTTACCGCTTTCTGAATCCTGTGTATTAAAAAAAAAAAGAAAAAAAGCTTGCTAGGAATAAAATAGTTTAAAATTTAAACTAAGAGAGACGAACCTGTGTAAGTTTAAATTTTTAAATTTACAGTCGTCTAGTATGTTTCGTTTTATGTAGTAATTATAAAATGTAAAACTTCACAGACTTGATTCCATTTATAGATTTTTCATTATTTTTAGAATTCAGTTTAACCTGGGCATAGTTATTTGATGGTCCCTAAGTTATCTGAATACAGTTATCAGTTGTTTCAAATTAATTAATTTTAACCCTTAGAAAACTTCAGCTCTGCTAAAGAATAGTAACAGCCTGGTAGTTAACCAGTAGCATATACTGTGCTTGAAGGATGGTAGACTATAGTAATCGTGATTAATTAAAATCTAATTGTATAATGCTTAACAATTTTTAGAATAACTTTATTTTACATTAATTTATTTTAAGCCTTATTCGTGCAGACTTTTCAAAACCAAGTTGTCTTTCTCTTTTGTGTGAAAGAATTTTGTTTTTAAAGATTTTATTTATTTATTTTTAGAGAGAGGGGAAGAAGGGAAGGGAGGGAGAGAGGGAGAGAAACATCCATGTGTGGTTGCCTCTTGCGCGCGCCCTACCGGGGACCTGACCTGCAACCCAGGCATGTACTTTGACTGGGAATTGAACCGAAGAGCCTTTGGTTCGAAGGCTGGAGCTCAGTCCAGTGAGCCACACCAGCCAGGGCAGAATTTATGTTTAATTGGTATATAATTACACTAGAAGGGCCTAGGGGATGTAATTATCATGTTCTAAGTGTTTTGCTCTTTGTAGTTTTCATCATTATTTAATAATATTCAAAGTTCTCTTCAAATTGGGCTTAATTTAGTAGATGTTTATATTAAACACCTATATTTTGTTAGGTACTGTACCACTTACTGGTGATTTCATTAAGGCATAAATATGGCTCATGCCCTCTAGTTACATTCTGATAGGGCAAGGAAGGCATTACAATACCAAAACCATAAATCCAGGTAGAATGTGACAAGTACTAGATTAAAAATACAAAATACTGTGGAAGCACAGCTGCTCATAAAGTTAATTTTAGCTGAATAGACAGGAAACTCTTTTTAAGTGTGGCATTTGAACTGACTCTTGAAGATGATTAGGATTTTGATGGTTGAGGATATAGGAAAATAATGTTTCTGAAGAGGAAATTGTGATCAGAGCATTGAGAAAGGAGAGCATATGTTTGAAGGAAGTATGATGGTTAAAATCAAATGGTAAATGAAGAAAATTGATAGAATAGGTTTAAATTCCAGATGGTTGGGATAATGGCTGCATTATGGAGGGCTTTGGCTAACATGTTGAGAGTTTAAAGCATATGTTACAGATATTGGGAAGCCATCAGAAATTTTTGAGCACAGGAATCATCAAGATTTTTGAAATAGGTTTCAATAGAACCATTGTTTTAATGTTTTAAGGTCATAGATTCTTTTAAAAACTTTACGAAAACTGGACCTTATTTCCATTAATTACACATATGCTACTATTTTGTGCACACACAAAATATTGCATATGGGACCTTCCTCTCCTTGCATTTATGAATTAAGTATTCCATGGATACTTGAAAATTTAGAGTGGAGACCTTTCTCATGTGTGTGCTCGCTTTAGTGTTGGAGCAAGGGCGAAATACCATGATGGTGGAGAAAACTGTGAGCATAGAATGTTGAAAAGACTACTTAATATTATATAATGAAAAAAAAAAAAGGCAAGAAGATAGCATCTGACAAGAATGGTAGTAACTAAGCTGCCTGTCAGTAGGTTTCAAACTGTGTACCATATGGTCTCCATATTGAGCCCTGGAAATTGAAGATTAAAGGTCATGATCTGGCTTGACTTTCTTGAGGGGAGTGAGGAATGGGGAACATTTATACGATTTTTTTTTTGGGGGGTGTGGAAGAGTGGGGTATGTGGAATGCTATGACTTGTGTGGTATGTAACTATCTTTCATTGAGGGTTTTAGGCCTAACTACTGATTGCCATTAATATCCTTTCTTTCTATTCTCCCCCAGGATCATCATAACAATTTTAAATTGTACCCCCCCGCCCCCACACACCCACACACATTTCCAAATACACCCCAGAGGTGGGTTGTATTGTTACGGTCAATAGACCTGATTCAGAGAAAGTTCTAAATCCAGGGCTTTGGGAATAAATTTTTTCCTGTTACACATCACTCTGTCAGAGCATACTTATTGGGAATTACTGATTAAGAAAGAGAACCTCACTTAGATTTAATACATTGAGAATTTCTTTTGAAGGCCTCTAATGAAGCAGAAGTTTGAAAGCCTCTTGTTAAAAATACAGGTTTACTCTGCTATCCAAAAGTAGAGCATTCCTGTGAAACCTTTTGGAAACCAAAATGGCATAAAGCAAAGAAGCAGTTACCATTAATTTATATGGAAAAAATTTTGAGCATTCCTAGTCCCCCTAAATAATGTACCAAATCATACCAAATATACTTACTTACATTGAGTTTTATGCATTAACACCCTTATGAGCTCTCTTAGTCTTTTCTGATACCTTAGGATATATTTTGTCTAATGCATGGGTGCACAAAATAAATCAAGATAAAGCATGAATGGTTACATACAGAGTCTCAACTATGACAACCAGATAGTAAGTGTAGTTCCTAGGGAAGGAGCTTGGTGGCACTGCTTGGGGTGCGTGCTACCTCTATAAAGGATCGCTATAAAACAAATATCAGCTGATTTTTAAAGCAAAAATCCTCTTCAGATTTCTTTTGGTTACTAAAAACAGTACTATGGAAGCCTTTCATAAAAGCAAAGTGGCATGATGAGAACTTTGGAAAAGCAGGGATACCTGGACTCAAGAAATCAGTTCCCAAATCCAAATGTTGAAATTTAAACCCATTTTCACTTATTTTAACTGCAGTAGCCTTGGAGAATGGTAACATACTGTGCCCGTGTTCCCTAAAATCTGTGTGGTTTTTTGTTATTCAGAAAACTTTCTTTTACTTTCCATGACATAATAGTTAAGTATTCATTATTTCTTTTTAGTTCAGGGGAAACATTCTTTCTAAACTTCCCAAGTTAGGAGGTATTGACATGAATTCTTTTGAGTCTGTTTTGGGCTAGATTAAATCCAAGAATTGTGGTAGTGACTGCTTGGGTATATGTTCACTGGTTTTGCTAGGTCTCTGTGATATTGGTAACAGATATAGAAGTTCGTGCTCTTATTTTTTTCACTCTTCAAGTAGAAAACATTAATTGTCAGTTAATTCTATTAGATTCTTCTGCTGCTCAAGATTTATGTAGACCATTAGGAATGATATAAGAGTTTGGGGAGAGCCAGTGTGTATAGGTGACTTTTAAGTTACTTGCCTCAGAGGAAGCATATCACACTCAGAACTGTGCTAAGCATTTAACATATGTATATTCATTTACTCTTATGGATTGTCTGTTAATGTATTGTTTTTAATGAGGAAAGACTGAAAAAGGTTAAGTAACTTACCTAAAGCCACATGGCTACAAATGGAGTAATTAGACTTTTAAACACTCTCTTTGACATGCTTCACTTTACTCCACTTCTCTTTACTTCACTTTATCCCTGTCTTAACCTTATTAAGATCACATCCTAAGTGTTACTGTTTCCTTGTATGCCTATGGAATGTAAAATATTTGGAAAAGTTTGTAATTTTTTGGATTCTTCTCTCCTTAGTGACTTGCCAGCTGCTATTTATGCACTTTACAATTTTGTTTGAACTACAGTATTCACTAACCTTTCCATAGGAATTTTGAACCTTATAATCAAATAAATATATTATCTACTTTGTTATGTTTGATATTCATATTTTTATTTAACAAATACTCTTTGAATGCTTCTTTATGTTAGGCCCTGTGTTGTGGTAGGAGAAGGATTTTTAAACTCTGGTGGTAATGAGAGGAGGTGTCCTTTATCTTTTTTACCCTTCTGAATTTCAAGTCTAATAAGATTATGCTTGAGATTTTGTATGGGAATATGAACCACATTACTAAAAAAATGTGAAAAGCACTGCTTGAAGAAGCTACGAAGAAAATAATCTATTTATGATGGATCATAACAAGGGAGTATGTGTAACAGTTGATTAAAATGTTATTATCAACTGATAACTCTGTTGATGTAGAAGACTTCATGTGCAAATTTTCAAAGTGTTATAGTAGCTTGTAACCTGAGAATTTGTTTCTTTTGCATATCCGTCTGTTACAAGTTTGCATTTTAGCTCTCATTGAAGCATTATTTTTCCCTTAATGAAGAATTTTTGTATTAGTAGAAGCCACTTACTGAAACAGTAATGAATTTTTAATAAATAATAAAAATAATCTTGTTCCTGCAGGAAACACATTGTACATTCATTGATAATGTGTAAGGAACTAGGCCCCACACAAAAGTTAACTTATCCAGATTTCGATTTCCATTTTTGGCAGTGTGGCATACTGAATGTGCAGTGACCGTATCTCATGTAAAACACTTAAATGTTAGATAAAATATTAAAACATCTTTTAAAAAGCATACCTGGACTTGACTGTAAATGAAGGACAATAATCAGGCCAGAAATGACGATAGGTGGTGATTTCATGGAGATCTATGGAACTGACATTTTACCTGAAGATACCTACCTGTTCCTAGTCAGGGTCTGGCTATGAACTTCTTGTTTTGCATGCTGGGAACAGGAGACAAATTGCACATTTTCAGTTGGGTTGGAATCAGAACAAAAATCCCCAGTTAGGTCATTAATGCAAAACCTACCTGATTGATAGAGTCTTGATTTGCTTTGGCTTGGTTCTGCCTACAGTTGGAGGTGAAGGGCTTCCACTTCAGATAATTCCTAGTCAAAAGGTTTTCATCTCACAGACTTAGGGATGAAATTCCATTATTTGTATGACGCAAGTAAAGATGTATTTTATTTTATTTTTTCTTAATTTCAGATTCTTAAAAAAATTTTCTCCCCTTTATTTCCCTGCGCCCGGCACCCCACCTTCAATCAGCATTTCCCCACTTACTTCATGTCCATGGGTCGTACATATAAACTTTTTGGCATCTCCATTTTCTATACTGTTCTTAACCTCTCCCTGTCTATTTTGTACCTACCATTTATGCTTCTTATTCCCCACACCTTTCCCCCCATTCTTCCCTCTCCCTCCCCCTCCCTCCCTGCTGATAACCCTCCATGGGATCTCCATTTCTGTGATTCTGTTCCTGTTCTAGCTGTTTGCTTAGTTTGTTTTTGTTTTTGTTTCTTTAGGTTCAGTTGTTGATAGTTGTGAGTTGTCGTTTTACTGTTCATAGTTTTGATCATCTTCTTTTTCTTAGATTAGTCCCTTTAACATTTCATTTAATAAAGGCTTGGTGATGATGAACTCCTTTAACTTGACCTTATCTGGGAAGCCCTTTATTTGCCCTTCCAGTCTAAATGTTAGGTTTGTTGGATAGAGTAATCTTGAATGTAGTAGGCCCTTGTCTTTCATGACTCTGAATACTTCTCTCCAGCCCCTTCTTGCCTGGAAGGTTTCTTTTGAGAAATCAGCTGATAGTCTTATGGGAACTCCTTTGTAGGTAGTGTCTCCTTTTCTCTTGCTGCTTTTAAGATTCTATCATACCTTTAATCTTTGGTAATGTCATGATGATGTGCCTTGGTGTGTGCTTCCTTGGATCCAACTTCTTTGGGACTCTCTGAGCTTCCTGGACTTCCTGTAAATCTATTTCCTTTGCCAGATTGGGGAAGTTCTCCTTCATTATTTTTCCAAATAAGTTCTCAATGTCTTGCTCTTCCTCTTCTCATTCTGGCACCACTATGATTTGGATGTTGGAACATTTAAAGTTGTCCCAGAGGTTCCCCAGCCTCTCCTTATTTTTTTGAATTCTTGTTTCTTCATTCTGTTCTTGTTGAATATTTGTTTATTCTTTCTGCTCCAGCTTGTTGATTTGAGACCTAGTTTCCTTCCCTTCACTGCTTAGTTCCCTGTATATTTTTCTTTACTTCACTTTGCATAGCCTTCATTTTTTTCTCTATTTTGTGACCATCCGCAACCATTTCTGTGAGCATCCAGATTACTAGTGTTTTGAACTGTGCATCTGATAGGTTGGTTATCTCTTCATAACTTAGTTTTGATTTTGGAGCTTTGATCTGTTCTTTAGTTTGGGTCATATATTTTTTGTCTCTGCGCACATATTATGTTGTGAGGGGAGAGCCTTAGGTATTCACTGAGGTGGAGCAACCCACATCACTGCCTTGCGACGCTGTATGTGGGATGGAGGGGTCAGAGAGGGAACAATGCTGCTGGCTTTCATTCACTTCCTCTGCTACCCACAAGCAAATTGGGACCTTATGGTGCCAGCTTTCAGTCACTTCCCCTGCCACCCACAAGCAAATTGGGACCTTCAGGTGCTGATTCCCAGGTGGGTGGGTTTGTGTACGTTCTAGGACCCTGTCGGTCTCTCAGACAGTCTCTCCTGTCGCTGCAAACCCCACAGGTTTTTACCAGTAGAGGCTTTGAGGCTTCCCTTTCCTGCGCTGGAACCTTGGGTTGCACTGTCTCTCTCACTCCCCAGTTGTTCCCCCTGGATTATCTGCATGCAAATGTGGGACCCCCGGTCTTCCAACTGCTGCCTTGCTGTGTCCTCTCTGCCCTTGCTGCCTGTCTCCGCCCCTCCTACCAGTCTGGATGGATGTTTCTTGTTTAACTCCTTGGTTGTCAGACTTTCATACAGTTTGGTTTTCTGGCAGTTCTGGTTATTTTTTGTTTTTAAATTTGTTGTTGTCCTTCTTTTGGTTGTGCAAAGAGACAAAGTGTATCTACCTATGCCTCCATCTTGGCCAGAAGTCTAAAGATATATTTTAGAATTGTGCCATATAAGTAGTACTCTTATATATATATAATAAAAGTAGTTCTGTATAAGAATGCATTTTAAACAGAAGCCTCAGTGTCTGCAGAAAAAGGTTCAGTGATTGTTACTTAACAATTAACAATTAAAAAAAAATCACTAACCATACTGGGAAACATCTTAAAGTTCAGAGTCAGACTCTTGAAGTAGTCTTCAAGTGTATTTTGAGTGATCACAATGGCAGTTAAAATAACTACATTTAATATGTTTAAAGTAAAAAGAGGAATGGTCTCAGATGATCAGATATAAAATAATTAAATTTCTAAAAGTGAAAAATATAAAAGACTTAAAATTCAGTGGATGAATTACAAAGGTGTAGAGGAAGTAGGAATCAGTGACCTACAGTGTCTGAGGAAAATAGGAAAGAGGCTAAGAGACAGAGGATAATTTTTTTACTGATGGCTTTTCAAAGTTTTCTGTGTATACAACATTTAAGTTCTTTATTCAATAAGTGGCTTGCAAATTATTTCTCCTTCTCCGTAACTTGTGTTTTGAACTTCTGAATTTTGGTGAAGTTTATCAGTTTTTTCTTTTATGGATTGTGTTTTTGATGTCAAGTCTAAGATTTCTTTGCCTCTCCCTAGAGCCTGAGAGTTTTCTCTTATGGGTTGGTTTTGTTGTTTTGTTTTTTTTTAGGAGACTTATATTTTGACATTTTATATTTAAATTATGATGCATTTTGAGTTAATTTTTTTAAAAGATGTGAGACAGGTTTTGGTTTATTTCTTTGCATATGGATGTCCACTTGCTCCAGTAGCATTTGTGGAAAAAGTTCTTCCACTGAATTGCTTTTGCACCTTTATCAAAAATCAGTTGGACATATTTGTGAGGGCCTGTTTCTGGGTCCTCTCTTCTGTTAATCTGTGTCTTAACCTTCTACCAACACTACAGCCTGCTTTGCTATAGCTATATTCTAAATCATTTTTGTTATTATTAAAATGTAGTTAATGTACAATGTTTTATTTTTTTCAGTTGACAACATAGTGATTAAACATTTATATACCTCACAATGTGATTACCACAGTGAGTCTAGTAACCATCTGTCACCATACAAAGTTACTACCATATCATTGATTATATTCCCTATGTTATATATGTATATATATTCTCTATATGTACTATATCCCCATGACTTATTCATTATATAACTGAAACTTTGTACTTCTTATCCTCCCACTTTTTTCACCCTTCTTCTCACCCCTTCTCCTCTCTGGCAGCCATCAGTTCTTTGTATACATTAGTCTCTTTCTGTTTTGTTTGTTCATTTGTTTTGTTTGTTTAGATTCCACATATAAGGGAAGTCATATAGTATTTGTCTTTCACTGTCTAACTTATCTCACTTAGCATGATACCCTCTAGGTTCATCCATGTCATCTCAAACAGCAAGATGTCATTCCTTTCTATGGCTAAATAATATTGCATTATCATTGGACACCTAGACTGCTTCTGTATCTTGGCAGTTGAAAATAATGCTGCAGTAACCTGTCAGATGCAGAGTTCAAAACACTGGTAATCTGGATGTTCATGGGAATGGTTGCGGATGGTCACAAAATAGAGAAAAAAGTGAAGGCTGTGCAAAGTGAAATAAAGAAAAATATACAGGGAACTAACAGTGAAGGGAAGAAAACTGGGACTCAAATAAACAATTTGGAGCAAAAGGAAGAAAGAAACATTCAACCAGAACAGAATGAAGAAACAAGAATTCAAAAAAATGAGGAGAGGCTGGGGAACCTCTGGGACAACTTTAAATGTTCCAACATCCAAATCATAGTGGTGCCAGAATGAGAAGAGGAAGAGCAAGACATTGAGAACTTATTTGGAAAAATAATGAAGGAGAACTTCCCCAATCTGGCAAAGGAAATAGATTTACAGGAAGTCCGGGAAGCTCAGAGAGCCCCAAAGAAGTTGACCCAATGGCAGCTATACTAGTTGACATTCCCATCAGCAGTGAGTGAGGGTTCCTCTTTCTTCACAACCTCTCCAACACTTACTACATATTTTGTTGATAGTAGCCATTCTAACAGGTGTGAGGTGGTACCTCATTGGAGTGTTGATTTGCATTTTTCTCATAGCTAGTGAAGTTAAGCATCTTTTCATATATCTGTCTGTTGGCTATTTGTGTCTCCTCTTGGGTGAAGTGTCTGTTCAGGTCCTCTGCCCATGTCCACATTTTGATAATAGCCATTCTGTAGGTATGAGGTGATATCTCATTGTGGTTTTGATATGCATATTCCTTGAAAATTAGCTGATATTGAACGTCTTTTCGTATGTCTTTTGGCTATCTGTATATCTTTGGAAAAATGTCTCTTCAAGTTATCTGCCCATTTTTTAACTTTCTTTTTAATGTTGATTTGTATGAGTTGAGTACTTCACATATTTTGGATATAAACCCTTACTGATGTATCATTTGTGAGTATCTTCTCCCATTCAGTATGTTGTATTTTTGTTTTGTCACTGATTTCCTTTTCTGTGCAGAAACTTTTTAGTTAAATATAGTCTCATTTGTTTATTTTTGCTCTTGTTGCCCTTTCCAGGAGAGACATCCAAAAATATATTGCCAAGACCAGTGTCAAAGATTTTACTTCCTATGTTTTCTTCTAGGAGTTTTATGGTTTTTCAGGTCTTACATTGAAATCTTTCATCTGTTTTGATTTTATTTTTGTATATGGTGTAAGAAAGTGGTTCAGTTTTAATTTTTTGCATGTGTCTGTTCAGTTTTCATTGAGGCAACTGCTTTTTCCTCGTTGTGTATTGTATATACTATTTATACTGATTTATCTTCTTTTCAAAATTGTTATATCTGTACCAGCTCTTTTATAGCAACCCCCCCCAAAAAAAAGCCCCCAAAAAGCCAAAACAAAACAAAAGGACATTACCAAAATTTTGTTTAAATTGCGTATGAATTTGTGGAGAGTTGACATTTTTACTATTTGAGTTTTCCAAAGCATGGAAGATATATGTTTCCATTTTTTTTTTAGGTGTTTGATTTCTTTCATCATTGTTGTGTTTTAGAGCATTCAAGTCCTGTACATGTTTTCTTGGAGTTACATCTAAATATTTCATTTGTATTTCAAAGTAGTAGTATTATAAATATTTTTAGTTTCAGCATTCACATGTTCATTACTAAAATATAGAAGGTACAATTGGTTTTCGTATGTTTGTGTTGTATCCTGTGACCTTGCTGAACTTACCTTTCCTAAGCTTTGTATGTGTGTGTTGTGTGTGTGTGTATTCCATAGATTTTCTACTTGGATAATCATGTCATATGGTTATGCCATAAAATAGGGAAATAGGGAGTGATTCATTCATTCATTCATTCATTCATTCATTTTATTTATTTATTGTCCATATGTCTTTCTTTTATTTCCTTCACATATTGGATTGACTAGAATTTACATAGTGTGGTGAGAGTGAATATCCTTTCCAGCTCCCCAGCTTAGAAAATATTCAGTCTTTCACCATCAAGTATGTTAGCTGTAGATTGTTTATAGATACTCTTTATGAAGTTGAGGGAATTATCATTTATTTCTGTTTTTCTCTGAGTTTTAACATAAATGAATGTTAAATATTGTATATGCTTTTTTGCATTAAATCATACAAGTATGTAGCTTTTCTTTATTGTCTTCTTAATATTGTGATTACATTGATTTTTGAATATTGAATCAGTCTTGCATACCTGGAATAAATCCCACTTTTTTATGGTACATAATTATTTTTATATAGCTGAACTCTATTTGCTGACATTATGTTAAGGATTCATGAAGGATATTGGTCTGTAATTTTCTTTTTCTTTCTTTTTCCTATTTATTTACTTATTTAGATAGAATTGACATCAAACATATTAGTTTCAGGTAGGTATACACCATAATGATTCAATATTTGTGTATATTGCAAAATGATCACCACAGTAATAACATCCATAACCATACATAGTTACACAGTTTTTTTCTTGTGATTTCTTTTTTTCCCTTTTGTTTCTTTTTTTTTTTTTTTAATACTGTTTTTGTCTGGTTTTGGTGTCAAGGTAATGCTGGCTTTATAAAATGAATTGGGGAGTTTTTTATTTTCTGATAGAGATTTATTTCATATTGTGTATGTTGTGGTAGTTTTTGTTTTTTTAAGGAATTGGTCCGTTTCACCTGTGTTGTCAAATTTATATTCTTTTGATATCTGCAAGTCTGCAATAATATCCTTTGTTTTATTCCTATTGGTAATTTTTGTCTTCTGTTTTTTTGTCATCTTGCTAGAGACTTGTCAGTTAAATTGATCTTTTCCAAAAAATCAGTTCTTTGTTTCATTGATTTTTCTCTCATTTTCCTGTTCTCAATTTCATTATTTTCTGCTCTTAATTATTTACTTTATCCTGCTTGCTTTAGGTTTATTTTACTCTTCTTCTTTTAGGTTCTAGAGTTGGGAGCTTTGATTGTTGATTGAGACTTTTTCTTATTTCTAGTGTTTGCATTTAGTACTACACCTTCTCAGCACTGCTTTGTGTCTCACAAAAATTGATATGTTACGTTTTCACTTTCATTCAGTTTAACATATTTTTTGCTTTTCATTGAGACGTGCCCTCATCTGTGGATTATTTAGGACTTTGCTATTTATTTTCTAAGTGTTTGGAGATTTTGCTGTCATCTTTCTGTAATTTCTAGTTTGATTTAATTGTGGTCAGAGAACATATTTTGTGCTATTTCAGTTCTTTCATATCTGATGATGTTTGTTTTATGGCTCAGGGTATGATCTCTCTTGTCTTATGTTCCAAGGCACTGGAAAAGAATATGTATTTTGTTGTCATAAGTGAAGTATTCTGTTATTGTCAATTAGATCCTGTTGGTTGATGGCATTACTGAATTCTGTATGTTTGCTGATCTGTCTAGTTCTGTCAGCTGCTGAGAGAAAGAGGGGTTATTGAAATCTCTGTAATTGTGGTTTTATTTATATTTCTCCTTTCAGTTCTAAAAGTTCTTGTTTCTCATATTTTGCAGTTCTTGATTGGTGTGAACATATTTAGGATTGTTATATCCTAATGGATTGACCTCTTTTTTCTTTTATCAACAAGTAATGTTTCTCTTTGTTATAATTTTTTGCTTTGAACCCTACATTAGCTGATACTAATATAGTCACTCCTCCTTTCTTACTGCTTCCACAGTATGTCATTTTCCATTCTTTTACTTTTAACCTACCTTCAAGTCAGTTTTCTTTTTTCTAGATTGCATGTAGTTGGGTCTTTTCTTTTTTTTTTAAAGTCCCATTTCTCTCTTCTAATGGTAATCTTTAGGCTACTGACATGTAATGTAAAGGGCTTAAGTCTGTCCTGTATTTTACAATTCAAAAATTTCCATTTGGTTCTCTTTTACATGTTACAATTTTTTCCTTAGACTTTCTATTTTTTGCTTAGACTTTTCTGTCTTCACTTTTTTAATTATATTTAATTGATTATTGAATCATTTTTATGATAACTGCTTTAAAATCTGTGTCAAATACTAAACATATTTGTCATTTCTGTGTTTGCATCTATTGATTGTCTTTTTGTATTCTCTTTAATATATTGACTCTTAGTATGACAAGTGATTTTTTTTTATTGAAACCTGGAAATTTTGAGTATTAATGAAATTCTGAATCTTATTTAAACCTACTTTTAAAAATTTATTTATTTATTTATTCTTAGGGAGGGAGGAAGAGAGGGAGAGAAACATTGATGTGCTAGAGAAACATCAATCAGTTGTTGCCTTTTGCACGCTTCACAACTCAGACCTGGCCAGCAACCCAGGCATATATCCTGACAGAGTATCGAACTGGTGACCTTTAGGTTTGTGGAATGATGCCCAACCCACTGAGCAACACCAGTGAGGGCTAAACCCACTGTTTTAACTAGCTTCCTATAACACCACTTCAGCATTACTTCCAGTTGCAGGTGGAAATTGAAGTGCCTTACTCTTCATCCATTGACATCTGAGGAGGGAGGTCCTCATTACTGTTGGCAGGCATGAGAGTTCTAGATCCCCACTAGGCCTCCACTGATAAACCTTCTTGTTCTTCACAAGTCTTCCTTTGGCACTACCCAAGGACAGAGGAGTCTTGGCTGCTCCTCACTACCTGGTGAGAGGAGAAATTCATGTTCCCCGTGTGGTTTCCCTTGACACTTCAGGAGTCGAGAGGGGGACATTCCTATACATGGTGAGGTTGGACCATTTAGGTCTCCATTCATACGTTGCTGGGAATGGTGGGGCTTTTTTGGTGGGTTTTCTTTGTTTTATTTTTTTGTCTGCCCCATTGGCATTTCTGGTTTGCTAACTCCTTTAGCTGGGATAGATGAGGCAGAAAGAAAACCCAAGGAACTCACTATTTTTCCTCAAACATCGTCTTAGGCTTGTTTTATATATATATAGTCTATGGCTTTTAGTTGAATTAGCCAAAGAGGGAAATGTACATTTACTTCATTATCTTGGAAGCAGAAGTTACTTATTTTATTTTTCTTTTTTTTAAACCTCCTGTGCCACACCCCTTCCCCCCATCCCACTCTGGTTAGTTCCCCCTTTCTCTGTCACCTTTTTAGGACCAAATTCTTTGGAAGCATATGTCTATACTTATTTTCTCCAGTTCCTCTCTCCTTCTCTCTTAAACCTATTCCAGTAAGACTTATCCCTACCACTCCTTTGAAATCACTTGGCAAGGCATCATATACAAGTGAATAATCAAAGCAGTGATAATCAAAACTGTGGCTGAAGCTAAATTTATACTTAGAGGAAAAAAAAACTAAATTTATACTTAGAGAAAAAAAGCCCGAATGAGCTCATATCTAATTTAAGAAGTTATAAAAAGGATCAACCCAAAGAAAGAAGGCAAAAGGAGATGTTTATTAGTAAAATTAAAAGCCAAGCTAAAATGGAGAGAATTAAGAAATTCTGACAAGGTGGCCAAGATAATAAAAGAAAAAGCAAAAATGCAATGCATATTAGAAGTTATTATAATTTTAATCGATATATATTAAATAAAAGTTTTAATTTATTTATGTGAAGCAGACTATCTGAGAAGTATACAAATATGACCAAAAGTGATTGAAAAAGAACTAGAAATTCTAAATGGGCATATAACCATTAAAAAGGCTGATTTAATGGTTAAGTCTTTTTTCTTCCCCTCAGTGAAAAGGCCCAGTTGGTTTTTCACCAGAGTTTTGACAAATGCTATTTTCAGTGGTCAGTATCCTTTCTTTTGAAAGGATATAAAAGGATAATAATATTCATTTTATTTCTTCTGAGGCTTATGTTACAACTTTGTTATCAAAACCAGCAAGGAGAATGTGGTAGAATGAAATTTACAAGCCAGTCTCACATAGGAACATAGCAAAAAAAAAAATATATATATATATTTAGCAATGGGTTAACTGGTAACACCATCAAATTTGGCTTATAGGAATGCAAGATTTAAGCAACATTAGAAATTTCATCAAAATATTTACACCTTAATAAAATAATAAGTTACCACATGGCACATTATCGATTTAGAATAGTGAAAATCTTAGTTAAAACAGAATGCTAGGTGTCTGTACTACATCTTGAGGACTAAAATGCAGTTTTGAGTGAAATAACTGGATCATAGTAGATGACACAATTGATTTGATTGAAGGGAGTCAGATAGTCTCACAGAGATGGCAGAATGTGAGGTTTTGATGAGTAATATTTAGTGAAAATGTTCGAACAGCATTTCAAGTAGAGGAAAATAATACGAACTAAAGCATTGTTGTGGCATTAGGGTTTGGTGACATATTACTAGAGCACAGTAAGGATATTGGGACCTGGCAGGAGTGTAACAGGAGATTTGGGCTAATTGTGAAAGGCTTTGCTTGCCTTGCTTCTTGCTATGTAATGGAATATATCCACTCAGTGAGAGTCAAAGTCGGTAGAGATTTTTGCGCATTCCATTTATTTAGCTTCTTATATTTAATGTCTTATCTTTAGAAGTAACGTGTAACTTGTTTGCATTCTTTTGCATATATATGTACCTTACTTGAAGTCAGGTGCTGCCACCGATTTTCCTCAATCTTTTGTTCACTAAAAATGTGGGAATCTGAATTTATGACTGAACCACTAATATAATGTATTAATTTCCTCAATGCAGTATCTTAAACTTTTAAAGCTGCTCATGGCTAATCTCTCCCCAAGCTGGTGCCGAAGAACTTTCCAATGAAATATGTGACAGAGGCCTGAGTAATTTCATTTGTTCTGTCATTTGCTAACTTCCACATTTTAATACATCTCTAAGAGACATTTTTAATTTTATTGGAGTTTACTGATTGAGTTTTTTTGTTAAGAATTGTCATTGGAGTGAACTTTAATTGGTTTCTCACTTTTCCCCCCTTTTTTATTGCATTGGTAGATACAAGGCAACAAGTTTGTTGTACTGAATTTTGAATCAGTATTTTAAATCTAAATTAATAATTTTATATTCTCACTTTTTTTCTTAATTCCTTTAAACTTTCTAAAGATGCTTTTATTTAATTTTCTTGGTTATATAATCTGTTTGATTTTTAAATTTAAGGTGTGACTGCACAGAAAAGTTACAGAACAAATTTGACTTTTTGCGCTCACATTTGAATGATATTTCTTCGTTTAAGAATATCTACAGATATGCCTTTGATTTTGCAAGGGTAAGTAGAATATCCATGTTTTGTAATTTTAATATTCTTTTTAGTCTAGAGGCCACATTTAGGAAAATTTTTTTTACTTATATTTTAGGATAAAGATCAGAGAAGCCTTGATATTGATACTGCTAAATCTATGTTAGCTCTTCTGCTTGGGAGGACATGGCCACTGTTTTCAGTGTTTTACCAGTACCTGGAGGTATGTATACATTTCTTTTATTTTGAAAATGTTATTTTAAAATTTAATCCGATTGACAACATGCCTTTGAGAAAAAACAAATAAGTTTTTAATACTGTGCTTTTTTAAAAAATGTGCTTTAGTAGAAAATTTCTTTTAAAATGTGTATATGCCTGCTGTCATATTTTAAACAAGTTCATGTTCAGTAATATATTCTGTACATAGTTATTTTAATTTTATCCCTTGCATGCCCCCCTGCTCTCCATTTAAAAAGAATCTTCAAGAAATAACTTTAGCAAAGTCTTCACACAAAAGTAGTTTCTTAGACTTTTGGCAGGAGAACATTAATGATAGTGCACAAATCTCAAGTTTCTAAATGAGGTTTCTTTCTATTACACAGGCTTTTAGGCTCAAATCCACATAAGAACCAGTTATAGTAATAGAACTTTTCACTTAGGCTTAATCTAAAGAATTTGAATAAAGCTTTTAATATTTGATGCCCACAAATATGAGGGTGGCTATAATAATGTACTTAAATGTACTGCTTACTAAAAATGTGTGCTGAATTTATGAAGAAAGTATTCTTTTAAAAGGTTTGTCTACTGTAGGCAGTGGTTTTAAGAAGATACTGTTCTTTTTTTCCATTGCTTCATTTGTTTTTCTATCTGGTTTTGGGCCTTTTCAGTTTCTGATTTTTTATATAGTTCTCATCATTTTTGAATTACAGATCTTCTGCTTTTTGCTTTGAAAATAATTTCTCATAAAGCTGATTGTTTATCATAGCAGGTTCTCCAGAGTATTTTGTTTAAAGCTTGTGGTAAGAGACAATGATATGAAAGGTCTTCTGTGAATGGGTTTAGTGCACACTTAAATCTTTCAGCCTAATAAAGTTAGATGTTTTTGATGGATGTTATCAATCTTCCTCTTATTAGTTTTGGCAAAAGTAAATATAAGTGAATATAAAAATAGTCACTTCCAAGAAGAACTGAGAGGACTAAATATTTTAAAACAGATGTTATCCAGTGGAGGGTACTTGACATACTATCTTTTAAAATCTTTATAACACCATTTTGAATTACATTTAATCCCCATTAGCAAATGAGGAGATGGGTTCTGTTGTAAAGTAACTTTCCTAAAGTCACTCAGGGGTAAGAGTGGGATTTGAACGCCTGTCTGTAGTCTTTCCATTGCCTCCAAAGGTGCCAACTTCAAAACGTGTCTATAAACAGTAAATCTCATTCAGAGAAATGAGTTACTGGGAAGTAGCAGAAGGAACCTTATTGGATGTAGGAAATAGTGTATATCTTTATCTCATTTGTGGTTACACAAGTATGTACATAGGTAAAACGTTCATTAGTACCTTGATGTTCTTGTTATCCTTCAAAAATGAAAGAAAAATAAAGGAAAAAATAAATTGGTGATGTTAAAATGTAAATACCCCCGAGGATTCTCTTAGATACACAAATAATTTAAGAGTAATAAATGTTTTAGGAACAACCAAGTTACAAAATATAACTAGATTTATTGAAGTCAAGCCCTAATAAATGATGCATGTTCTATAATCCAAAAATTTATATTATATCCCTCAGCAATCGAAGTATCGTGTTATGAACAAAGATCAATGGTACAATGTATTAGAATTCAGCAGAACAGTCCATGCTGATCTTAGTAACTATGATGAAGACGGTGCTTGTAAGTATGTCTTCCTCTGAAGATAAAATTTTTTAAACTATTATATGAGGATATGCATTTGTATAATATTACCATAAAGGATTTAAACTTTGTAATTGTAACTTTTATTATTTAATCATGTGGGAAGTGTAGGGGAGGCAGATGTAGAAGGTAGGCAACATTATAAAATTATATAATGGTAGTATTATAAAATCTATGCCGATAAATGAAGTATTTTTAATTTCTCAGTAACAGCATTATAAAACTTACTTTAAATTATTTCTATATTTAGAAGCTAAAATTCTGCTTCATTTCTGCCTTTCCTGGCATTTTTCTATGGAAGAAAAGTATATTCATGATTTTTAAAAGTAGGAAAGCAAGACATAAGCTATACTAGAAAAAGGTTATGATATTAACTTGGAAGCTTTTTCTAAAATCTGACAAAACTTCACCTGTATTCTTTCTTAGGAATTAGTGGCTGGAGCCAAGTAGTGGTTTATGTTGGACTTGTTTTCCAGTTTGCTGGTATTCCAAAACTAGGTTACTTTTCAATTGCCATTTATTATTGTGTTTGTTTGCTATTTATTTTACAGTCTATCAAAAGCAAGAGAAAGATAGAGACTACCACAGGGTTGTTCATTTTAACAAAAATAGGGCAGTCATGTTTCTTTGTGGCAATGAGTTTTCGAACAAAATAAAACCAAAGGCACGGATACATGGAACAGACTGACAGATCTCAGGGGGCAGGGGTTGGGGCGTAACTGGAAGAGATTAGCCAAAGAACATATATGCACAGCCTATGGACACAGACAACAATGTGGGAAGCCTGGGAGGGTGTGCTGGGTGAAGAGAGGGGAAATAGGGGCACCTATAATAGTGTCAACAATAAAATTAAAATCAAATAAATTAAAAAAAAATAAAAGTAAAGAGTGAGCTCATTTAAATTGCCTACCTGGCTGGCTTCTGTCGGTAAATGAGTTTCAACCCCCTGAATTATAAAAATGTCTTTAGTTCTTAGGTCAGGTATTTATTAGTCATTTGCCTTGTGTTCAGATTTAACTGGAAATGTGTCTCTATGACTTCCCCTTCAACAAGCTCACATACTTCTTGGTGAGGTAACATAGAAATACCACGTTTAACACTTTTCATATTGTTTAATAATTAAATGGCAAATTCTGTGGGCAGTTGGAAAAAGGGAGAGATTAACATTGATTTAGTTATTGGGGAATTCATGAAACACCTAAAACTTGAAAAGGAGGTTGCTACAGATACCCATTGTGTAAAAGCCCCTTATGTCAAAAAAGAAAAACAAAAACAAAAAGCTAAGATAGCACCATTAAGTTGAAGAGGAAAACACCTGAAAGCAAAGTTGAAAGCAAAACACCTGAATAAGGGAAGAGTCAGTTCCTTATTATCATCACAGAGCTCATAAGGAGTTTGTCTTATAGTTAGAGAGATGAGTTCACTGAATTCTAACAAAAATTGTTTCTTTATTTTTAGGGCCCGTTCTTCTCGATGAATTTGTTGAATGGCAAAAAGTCCGTCAAACATCATAGCAAGAACTATTGTGAAGAAAATGCAAACCTTTTGATTCCTATGTGTATACAAGTTAAATGAGATGGAAAAAAAAATCCAAAGGGTGCATTTTTATTCATATGAAAGACTTCTCATAGTACTTTTTTTTTCATTTTTTAAAAAGGAAGTTTTCTTGTTAACATGTGATGAGCCTCCTGCCACACCTCTTCTGAGACTGAATATTGCAATTTTTGTTTTGAGTTATGTTTATTACATTTATTTCAGAACAATAAAGATTCAGATTTGTGATAAAGGCCTTAAAGTGAAGATGTCCCTTGAGTGTCAAGAGTGGTATTTATTTTTGTAAATTTTAATTCTTGAATTTTAGAGGTTCTATTCACCATGAATTTGTGGAATTTTAAAAATTTTAAATAATCTTAATATTTGGCAGTGTACGCTGCTGATGGCATGGCTTAGTGTCTTCATCTCTGCTCAGTTAGGAAGAATATTTATTGGCCTTGACTTCTGGGATAATAATATTCTGATGTAGCTAGTACATTTTTGAATATTGGAAGTGCTCCAACTTTCAGCTCTGGTTTTCTGTGAAAGCTGCCATGGTTTGATGCATATGCTTTATCTGAAAAGTTTAAAATTGGAAAGATGATGTCTAGTCATTTTCTTTTCCAGCCATTAACTAGTATTGTCGTTAAGCATAAATCAGCATTCCATGTATATTCTTAATGTGAATTTTAAGTTTTCTGTAATCTGTCATGTTACAAGTACCTTTTATATTTGAAATAGCAAGGCTCATAATTAATGGTCTCAGAATCAAACAAAACAGACAGCCTTATGAGAGAATGAAGATCGACATTGAAGTTGTACCATCATCATCATCGTTGTTGTTATTAGTGGCTTATGTATCCATTTAACTGTTATTTTGTGATACAGGGAGTTGTGTCGAAGGTCTTTTTTCCCCCATAAGAGAATCTTAGCTCTGATGTTGTGGATTTAATTGAGATATATATAGGAAAAGAAGGTAATAGAATAAGGAATTATGAGAGAGCTCTGGACATAATTGCACACAACTCAAAAGTTACCACTTACATTCTTTCAATCACGGTATTGCTAATTATCACAGTTTTCTGACTTTGGGCAATGAAGTATCTTGAGGAAAGGACAGCCTTTTCTAATTCACATAGAAAGCATTTTTTTGGACTAGCAGCAGGGCTGTTGACCATTCCTTTTCAAATCATCCAATACCCCAATCACATGAAACCTGTTCACATTCATAGTCCAGTCACAACCTCAATAACATTTCTGGTTTCATTGTATGAGTGGAGAGAAGTAAATAGAATATTTTTCCATAATAAGACCACTTCTATTGGGATTTAAGGTGAAGGTTGATTTTCGATGGTGAATTTATTTAATGAGTAATTTTTCAGTATTGATTACTTAGGAGAGAATAACATTTTAAAGATTTTTTTGCTTTTTTTAACCAAAAAGCTTTGTTTGCTTTTTGGTTAGTAAGCTGGTAGAAAATGATTGCTGTTTTACTTGCCTTCTTAATGAAATTACTTTGTAAAACACTAATGCAATAGTGGAAAACAACTTTTTAAAGTATTAGAATCACTGAATTACTAGAACTGAGCATACCAACAGTGTTATGGTTTAACATTATGAATGATGTTTTAGCCCAGGCTGGTGTGGCTCAGTGGATTGAACTCTGGCCTGTGAATCAAACGTTCTTGGGTTCAATTCCCAGTCAGGACACATGCCTGGGTTGCTGGCCAGATCCCCAGTAGGGGGCACATGAGAGGCAACCACACATTGATGTTTCTCTCCCTCTCTTTCTCCTTCCCTTACCCTCTCTCTAAAAATAAATAAAATCTTAAAAAAACAAATTATATTTTAATACCAAGTTTGTTATAAATATTTAGATTTTTGGACATTTGAATCTTTATAATTTGACTCCTCTCTAAGGCACAACTGCTGAACTTGAAGAATATTGCCTATTTTTGCTTAATTCCAAAACATATAATTTAAGTGAAATCTTACAAGTTGTCATTTTATAACCTGAACTAATGGTAATGTTTGTCGTCTTCACTATTTGAGTTAAAAAAACAAAACACTTAAGACTTTTAGATGACCTTTAAAAAAATAAACATAAAACTATTTACTTCGCTTACTAATCCAAAGATACCTTTAAGACTTTTTAAATCTGAAAACTAAAACAAAACTTATTTTTTTCCCTTAAGTCAAGAGTCTAATCCTACCCAGGCCATGCTTGCTTTACTCACTTGCTCCTTCTTGTTCTCTTACCTCCTTAGAGTCATTCACTTAATTTGGAGGCAGAATTACTCTGCCTCATCTGTCAGTCAGGATGTGTCCCTTTTTGTCATAACTTTCTTAATTTATATTTGAACAGCATTTAATTTATTGGGAAACTTATGATTAAAAGAGGTTAAATGATAGGACAGCATTAAGGAGCCTGTGGTATAAAAATGAAGTCTCCTAAATGTTGTGGATCTTGTTTAGTTAGCTTTAAGTGCCTTTCCAGGAATCCTGTTGTAAAATTTTCAGGATTTCTTTGTATGGGATAAAATACTCAGTGGTGCTTTATAATTGGAAATGACTTGCTTCTTATAGAATAGCATACAAATGTAGTATTACTGCTTGAAGAAAGTAGAGCCAGGTATTGATTCTCAGCTGTGAAAGGATGGAGAAGTTTTCCCCCCATCCCTTGGAGTTAGTAGTTTGAACAAGGCCCAGTATTCATAGGTAATTGGAAGGAATTTGGGTACCATAGTGTTACCTTAATTGGCCATAAAAAATGGTACTTTTTTGTGTGCTGAACTGTCTGTGTTACAGTGTTGGTTTTTATTGTCTAACGATTTTTTGTTTTTTAAATGCTGCCAGTAAAATTCTTGACAAAACAATTTTGACAGTGGTAGTATTTTTGTGTATAATGTATAGAGTTTGTTGATTTGGGTTTTATACTAAAGTACTCTGGACTAATGTTTCTTAAATTGTAATTTGAGGGCTTTCCATGGAGATGTTAGATTGACTTGGGAATATTTCTCTTAAGTTAAAATGCCTTTTCATCTAGTAAAGGAAAAGTCTATCTTTAATAATATTTGTCATCACTTTTTGTGGTGAGGAGAGGAAGAGTATAGAATTTCAAGAAAGTTTAGAGTTCTTAAAGCATACAAGTTGTGTAGCATTAGCTTAGATTCAGAACATGAAGTGTATTAACAGTGAAATATTCAGTTTGAACTATGTGTTTCTTCAACAGAATACGTTCTTTCTGCCTAATTGTTAATGTAAAATTATGAAAGCATTTATTGGAATTTATTTTGTGCTCAGCTTGAGAAGCAAATACAATGTTGTCTTAATTTTACTGCTGTTGTAGAAGTGTACTTAAAACTGTTGTGATAATAATTCATAGTCTGATAAAGTTTTGTTTGGGCTTTTAAGTCCCCTATTGGCTCAAGTTTTGTAGCACATCTCTCATGTGCTTACCAAATGTCTAAAGCAGCATATAAATTGGCAACATTGTAATAGATTTTAGTGACTTAAATGCATTTGTTAGACATTTGTTAGACGCTAAGAGAAAGGTGAAATAATTTCTTAATCTTATTCCTAAAGAAGAATTCTTATTCTTAAAGAGAAACTCTCCCTCCATGAGAAAGTACTACTTTTTGAGTGATACTGGAAATCATTACAAGGGAACATTTTCAAGAACAGTTCATTTTCTTTTCAGGAGAAAAGAGAAATAACAGCAAAATCTCATTGATTTCCTCAATAGGGAAGGCTGACCTGAATTACTAAGTATTCCAGGTCATATAATTTTTTAATGAATGTAGTTTTATTACTTTAATAAGTATTTGGTAACAGCCATACAAAAAAAAGATTGGCTTTAAGACTTGGTCCTTTTGTTAACAAGACCTAGTTACCTGTGAGTAGTACTGTAGAAGCCAAAAAAAGCAGTCTAACTTTTATGATAAGTTTATATAGATTATAGGTTGTGGAAAGATAAATTTCTGTCCAAGCCTTTGGTAAATTATCACTAATCCATTCTAATTGTAGAGATTGTTGTAGCGAACTTTTACTTCACTGGAGCAAATCTTTAGGGCTTTAAAGCACAATTTATTCATACATTTGCTCTACAATGTTTTTGTATCCTATGTAGGTAGTACTTCCTTTGTTCCTTTCCTAGTTGAAATTGGTTTGACCAATTTTTGTGTTTGTGTTTGTGTTTTTTCAATTTCAGATACAGCCCTGGCTGGTGTGACTCAGTGGATTGAGTGCTGGTCTGCGAGCCTGGAGGAAGGAGAGGGGAATAGGCGTAGGCATGCTTAGAGAGAGTGCATGCCCCATATTTTTTTAATTTTTGTTTGCTTTGCAATTTATTAGAACCTTTTATAATAAAGCCATTTTTGTTTGGGTTCTAGTTTACCATGTGTTAAATATTCTTTAAAATATATCTAGTAATAAGATTAGACTTTAATCTAAATATGGAATTTTGTCTTACAATGCCAGCGTTGTTGGAGCTTTGTTGTATTTATTTTATGGAAATATGGTTCATCAGTGGATGAGTTATAATTTAAAAATTTGATTAAACATTTATTTTTCTCCCAAATTACATCATTTTAAAGAAGCTTTATCCTGCACTTTGACTTTCACAGCTTTGAAAGCCAAATGAAAATTGTTCTACATGCTTCATGGATTGTTTTAAGTATTAAGATAAAATTGTGGACATTATGAAATACTCAAATAACCATACCTATAATTATTTTTTAAAGATAACAAAAAAACCAAATGGATATGTATAAAGCCAGATTTACCCCAGACTCGTGTGTGTGTGTGTGGGGGTGTGTGTGTGTGTGTATAAATTGAATATTACTATTACCCATAATTTTTCCATGTAGATGAAAGACTATTTACTTGAACAACTTGAAATTTGAGACTTAATATTATTAACTTATTAAACTTAGAAAATTCTTGTGAATGTTGAATTAAGTGAAGCTTGTTTACCTAGTACTTCATAGTATCCTATCATGCAAATGAAATGGCTTATAGCAAATTCATACACAATATTTTTATCTGCATATATAGAATTCTTACCTGTTTTGGATTTATATCATTCCTTGTAAGTACTTTCATTGTTGAGAGAGTTTAAAGGAGTAATATTAGAGAAAACTTAGTTGGTTTCCTCTTTGCAACATCCTTGTTATGTGACTTCTTAGACATGTCACTTGACCTCTGTTGTCCTCAGTTTCATCTTCTGTCAAATAGTGATAATAATACCTACCATATTGTTATAAAGTTCAAACAGGGCTGTATCCAGCAGGCCTGTATCCAAACAGGGCTGTATCCAACATTGTACACAACACTTAGTAAATGTTAAATAAATACACATTAATATTTGACTAAAAAACAATAGCTAAAATTGTTCCCTCTTTACAACAAATTTTTCTGTTATGTATAAACAAATATCCTTCCTGTTTTATTCTACTATTTTTTAATAATAAGACTTATACTCCTCTTGGACTAAATATTTCAATAAATCCCAACGTGTATTATATTCCAGGAAGTGTTATAGGCACAGAATAGACAATTATTTCTGATCCTTATGGGATTTTCATTTTAATTGATAAGTAAAATACATAGTTTATCATACGGTAACATGGTTATTAAGGGAAAAGAAGTTGAAGGAAGGGGTCTGGGAGGTACATGAGTATGATATTGCTATTTTAAATAGTAAGTGGGCATCTGATGAAGTGAACAATGGAGCCATATGCATATCTGGGAGAATAGCTTTCCCGGCAGAGGGACTAGTACATTCTAAAGCCCTAAGACCCTGATTTGGGAGTGTGCTTGGTGTTTTCAAGAAGCGTCATTGTGACTGTAATGACTAAGAAGAATATTACCAGAATTAGAAATTGAGGTTAGAGAGATTGGGAGTAATGATCTTGCCTACTTGTAGGTAATCATATAGGACATTGTAGGCCTTTCTAAAGATTTAGACTTCCATTGAAGTGGGAAGCAATTTATTAGGGTTCTGATCAAAGCTAGGTTAGAAGTGGGTAGTATGAGTAGGGTAATATTTGTAGCAGTCCAGATGAGAAATGGTATGGTTTGAATGAGGCCAAGGGTAATGGAAATGGGTGGTTATATTAACATTTTGATGGAGCCCATAGTATGTGCTGATGGATTGATGTGGGGTATGAGAGGAGAAACGAGTGATTCCAAGATTTTTGGTTTGAACAACCCTTGAGAGTGAGGCAACATTAAGATGGGGAAGACTCAAAGCAGGTTTGGTGTGGGGGCAGGGGAAGATCAAGAGCTTAGTTTTGTACGTGCTATGGTAATTAGGCCTATTAGGTGTAACACAGGAAATACAGAGTAGGCAGCTGGGTATTTTGAGTCTGGAGTTCAGGGGAGATGTCTGAGCTGGATGTGTGTGTGTGTGGGTGAATAAGTCATTGATGTATACCTATTGTAAGTCAGCAACTAGAACTAAAAGACGTATTATTAGTGGAATTAAGGACTGACATGGTTTTTCAAGAAAGGTAATGTTAACATTTTCTACTATACACAAATTGCTTTCTATAATGTTATGGAAGCATTGATTGCTTTAAAAAGCAAGATTCATAATTTAAGCATATGGCAGATTTAAAGGGGGAAGACCATTTTGTTTTGTGATAATACAGGTTTATATTTTAAGAATATATCTGAAGTGCTAGGTATTTTTTGTGGTAGTTTGAAATTGCTGTTCTGTTTCAGTTTGACAGTTTTAGCACTAGAGGGCAGACTTGCTTCTAGAAGCAAGAGCAGTAAATGGATTTATAGCCCAAAGTAGCACCTATATTTAATCCCATTTCATAAATGCGACAAGTGACAAGTTTATGATCTACTGTACTTTCTGTTGTTAGGAAAGCATAAAATAAAGCTATTGGTTGATTTTAGTATATCTGTGACTGGTGGTTGTTACACGTTTGCATATGAAGTCCAGGGAAACTCAAGTGCAACTGCAGTTATGCTAAGATCTGATACAAAGATACGCACATAACAGAATTTTAAACCTGTCAGAAAAAACCCTGGATATGAAAACATTTATTTAGGGAATGTATAGAGTTGTTAACTTTGAACTGTCAATTGCAATAAGAGTTGGGGACTTCAAAGACAAGTAAAATATAGTCCCTGCCAAGTAAGCTTGGTGCAGCATCTTACAGCACTTAGTATCTTGTGCTGTATCTATTTAAATGTCTTTTGTTCCTTCAATAATAGAAATCTTAACTCATTTATCTTTGGTACCTCCAAGTGCCCATCATAGTCCCTGGTACTTAGGTTAGTTCATAGTGCATGAAGAAATGACACCCCCCCCACCAAAAAAAAGGAAAAACATAACAGGGAATTGGGACCTTTGCAAACATCTTTGCAAAGGTTCTCCTGTTAACAAACTTGGAAACATTTTAAAAGTGGTTATGGAGATGGTTATAACTCTCCATCTTCATCCCCACTTCTCTTTTTAATAACGTTTATCTACCCCATAATTGAGAGTACTTAGTAGAAATAGCCTATTGGCAATCGGAGAGAGTGGATGATGTAGCCTTTTTTGATCACTGGAGTCAAAGAGAAAGATAAACGTGCAAAATGGACAATTCCTGTCTGGCTTCCATCAGTTTGAGAAGTTTGAAGTGCAGTCGGGCTTTCTGGAATAAAGGCACTCTTCTCTTTTTCCTACTCTTCACCCAGAAACCTTGCCCACACATGGTTCCTCTGCTCCCCTAGTCCTTTTAGGGTCCCTACTTCTACATGATAGTTCCTCAGTTTCCTTATCTGTAGCATGAGATTAACGGTCCTCACCTCATAAAATTGTTTTGAGGATGAAATCAAATAATGCATGCTATAAATACTAGCTACACTGCTCTACAGCAAAATAGATCAATTGGACTTTGTAGGATGGCTTTGTATTCACTAAGTGTTCTTAACATCGTAAAATTAAATGGCAAAGTGGTTCACTAAATCAAAAGCATTTAGAATTGCAAATCTCTTAGGAAATTAGTCTCTTAATGTCGGTGATAGAAACTGACTTGCTTTATTTGCTCCATTAATGTAGGGTAGTATAGTGAAATGGTTCTTCAAAGGGATGTTAGATAAGTGAGGTGATCAATTTAGAGCGCACTTGCACCAAGTAATAATTGTTCACTAACATTAGCTGATAAAGCTGTCTTTAAAAGTGGATCAATTTGACTTCATAGAACTCTATTTTAAAAAGAAATGTTAAAAATCATAAAGCCAAAATAATGTAATGTCTTATTACATTGATTCTTTTAAAGCTTTTAATTTTTTTTTAAATACGGAAAGATGTTTTACTTAGAAGTGCAATATTTAAAACAGAGGTAACTGACATGCTCTGATTAAAGAAGCTCTAAGTCCTCCCCTACTCACCACCTCACTGCTACTGTTACTTTTGAGAATCCTCAAAGAAACCCCTAGCTCTCTGACTAGCATATTTTGAAAACCACTGCTTACAAATTAGCACCTTGGTCTGCCAAACGTGAACCAAGTAGAGAAAATTCTGAATCTCTTCAGAAAGTGAAATTTTTTTCTCTGTATAAAAACCAAAAAAGCAGCTGACATTTTAGGATGGGATAAGACAGGATATGTTTCAAGCATCATTCTAGATGTTTATACTAGAACCATAAAGTTTGTGATAATTCTATTCTAGGTTTATTATCTAAAATTGGCCTAAAAGGGAGATGTGAAAGAACTACCAAGAGAGATTTGGAGTAGATATAAGAATGAATGAATAAACGAGTGAATGGATGAATGTCTACGGTCAGAGGCTTCACTCCAGCCCTTTATTACATAGGATAAAAAAAGAGTCTAGTTTCTAGTCTCTGCCTTTGAGGGAATATAATCTTCCATGGAGAGTCAGCTCTGTGAGCAGGAATCATGTTAGTCATTTGTTCCCTGCTCTGTCCACCACATAATAAGGACTTAACAGATGTTTATTAAATGAAAACATTTGCAAGTCTTGTCATCTCTCCTAAACTGCAAGTTAATTTTAAAGGCAGAGCATGTTCCATTTATCTTTTCAATACCCAGTGGCAGCTCATGACCAGTAAATGAAAAGAGTTTGCTTGCTTAATTAATCAAGTGAATAAACATGTGCACATATGTACATCAAAAATTTATGCACAGGGTGGGGAAAAAGTAGGCTTACAGTTGTGAGTACATAAAACCAGAGTTTACTCTTGTATTATTATTAAATTGTTTTCCATATGAACAATTATAAACCTACTTGTGCCTTGTATGTACATTCCCATTAGACTAAGATTCTTGAAAGAAGAAACCATATCTTCAGCTCTTATCGTAGTGCCTGACTCACAGTAGGTTGTCGAAAATGTTTGTGGAACTTAAGTTCCAGTAATGTCAGAGTAGTCTCACATAACCTGGCACAGTGTCCTTTTTTTTTTTTTTAAGTTTTAATAATTACAACAATGTTACAGGGGAGGTGATAAGAATAACATCAACACACCCAAGGAGATTAGATTGACTGTATTCTTGTACTTCTGTAACAATAGGTGGTCCTCATCAAATGGCAGTGTTCCAAGGAATGTCCCAAAGTAAATGTAATATTAGGTACAATCACAATACAGAGATATACAGGGGTGGGCAAAAGTACATTTACAGTTGTGAGTATGTGAAAGTTTATTCTTATATTATTATTTTGTTCATTTATTTTGTAGATTCAGTTGTTGATGTATATGTATTTATTGCCATTTTATTCATATTTTTGACCATTTTTTAATCTTCTTAAAGAAGACCCTTCAAAGTTTCATGTAATACTAGTTTGGTGGTGATGGACTGTTTTTCTTTTTTTCTTGTCTGGGAAGCTCTTTATATGTCCTTTGATTGTAAGTAGTAGCTTTGCTGGGTAGAGTAATCTTGGTTGTATGTTGCACAAATCTGTCCTTTTTATCAGTGTGACTGTTTCTTGCCACTCATTCTGTCCTGCATAGTTTCTATTGAGAAATCAGCTGACAGTCTTATGGGACCTCCCTTTTAGGTAACTGCTTTTCTCTTGTTGCATTTAAGATTCTCTCTTTGTTGTTAATCTTTAGCATTTTAATTATGTGTCCTGGTGTGGGCCTCTCTGGGTTCATCTTGTTTCAGACTCTCTGTGCTTCCTGGACTTGTATGTCTACTTCCTTCACCAAGTTAAAGTTTTCTGTCATATTTTCAAATAGGTTTCCAATGTTTTGCTCTCTCTCCTAGCACCCCGATGATGCAAATGTTGGTATGCTTGAAGCTGTCCCAGAGCCCCTTATACTATCCTCATTTTAAATTTTTTTTTCTTTTTTGCTGCCTAATTGGGTGTTTTCTGCTTCCTTATCCACCAAATCTCTGATTTGATTCTCTGCTTCATCTACTTCACTGTTAATTTCTTGTAACGTATTCTTCATTTTTGACTGGTTCTTTTTATGTTCCTACTTCCATTGTTATGCTTCCTATTTCTTTGTTGAAGTTCTTTCTGAGATCAGTGAACATCCTTATAACCAGTCTGAACTCTGCATCTGATAGATCGATTGTCTCCATTTTGCTTAACACTTTTTTTTCGAGTTTTGTTCTGTTCTTTCATTTGGACCATGTTTCTTTGTGTTCTTGTTTTGGCAGCCTCCCTGTGTTTGTTTCTGTGTATTATGTAGAGCTGATATGTCTCCAGGGCTTGGTAGAATGGCCCAATACAGTAAGTGTTCTGTAGGGTCCAGTGGCACAGCCTCCCCAATAACCTGACCTGGGCACTCCATGTATGACCCTGTGTGGGCGGTGTGCACCCTCCTATTGTATCTGAGCCTTGATTGCTGTTGGTACATCAGTGGGAGGGATTTACCCTCAGGCTAATCTGCTGTGAGGCCTTGCGCTGACCCCCAACAAAAAACCTCCAGCCACTGTTGAGGACCAGTTAGCTGTGCAGGGGCCCATTCCACAAAGCAGCACTTACTTCAGTGGGGCTCTGGTGCCTGCTGAGTCCACACCTTGAATGTGTTGCTTGTGGAAAAGTGATTGGGTGGTGCTTGGATGTGGTCTGAAGCTGTGTACTGGGTGTGCTGGCTCCGGGGCCTCCCAGGAGGTGCAGGCCAAGAACGAACCATCTTCGTTCTGCCCAGGGCCACTGGCATGAGCTACAAAGCAATCCGCAGTTGGCTGCTACTTGTGCTGGGCCTGGAGGTGCGCAGCAGAGGCCAAGATGCGAACTAAGGCCGGCTGCCGCTAGTGCCAGCCCTGGGGCCACTCAGCAAGAGGTACAGGGCATGCTGAGGCCAGATGCTGCTTGTTTGAGATTTTAAGAAAATCTACCAATATCTTCGAAATAGACACAATTTACTTCGTGGCTGGGGACAGATCTCACTAAGCATTTTCTGAGTTGGTGCTAGTTGAATAACGTGAGCAACATGTTATTCTGCAGATTAAAATGGTCAAGGTGGCTTCTCAGAGTTGGTGAGACTTGAGGAAGGTGCGGACTCGGGGGCGGGGGCGGGGACTTTGATATTTTAAGAACATGAGTTAGCAGCAGAGAGAAGAAGCTGGAGACAGGCTGACCAGTAAGGAAGGCACAATGTAGGAAAAGCCTTGGGCTTGGAGTGCAAAGGTCTGTATTCTGAGTCCTTGTTGTGCTGCTTGCTGGCTATGTGGCCTTGAGATGACTGCCTGCCTTCTCTTCTGTGAAGTGGAGGTAAGACTGACGTGTGTATTGACACTGTACTTCAAAGTGTTTGTAAAGGGCTGTGTAAAACGCAATAAGGTGCTTTGAATGCAGTGGGTTCCAAATGTTTTCTGAATGACAAAGAAGAAATGATATTGACTAATGAGAAGAGTGGAGCCAAGGGAATGTCAGCTCCTACATCTTCCAGTAAACTTGCCGGTTCTTATGGGTGGGATGAAAAGTAAATACGTGAAGCCACTGAATCTCATGATAAGAAGAAAGAATTTTTGGATCAGTTGGAATCTCCTATGAGACTAAAGTTGTGTCAGAGGTGAAGAAGTGATGAGCTCTTCAAGGCGACATTATTTCTAATGTTGCTGCCTTATTTATTAAAAAAGGCAAACCACAAGATTAACCATGCAGAAAAACTTTAAAAAATAAAAAGCTTCCCGAAGGTGGACGCTTCATTTGCTCTTAACTGTTTGCATCTTTACTTATTAATGAGTTACTTTTTTTCCTTAACTGGTAATTTAAATTTGGTCCTGAGATAGTTACATTGACAATCTATGTTACACGATAATTGAAAAACAGATGACAGTCCACCAGCCAAGTAAGGGAGACCTCATTCTTTTTGAACTAGAATGAACTGGTAGTAAGCTTGATCTTTAACTTTATGATATAAGTTGTATTTATTGAAACTTCTTGTTTATGCCCAAAAGTCATACATAGCACCTTTCTCTCTGAAATACCCTGTATCTCTGCTGCCTACTGTAGTCATTGAGGATTTGCCTCCTTATTCTGTATGTGATTATTTTTAAAGAAACATTCTTTCTTCACTGTTCATCTTTAAGCATTACCAGTTTTGTATATACTTTTATTAGGGTGTTGATAACACTGTATTATAATATATAATTTACATGCTTGTGTTCTTAACTGTGATCTTGAGAGCAGGGATTATGAATTTTTGCTTTTTCTGCAATGTTCAGAACTTCTTTTACTTTTTATTTCTCCAGAGTTCAGAACCATAGGGAAAGCACTCAATAAATAGAACAGATGAGTAAATGAAGATTAATAGATACTTTTCTGTTAAATGATTTTTACCTGTGTAAGGTGTCTATATTTTGTATATTTTTTTCCCATCAGATGACCAACATTCCACTACAGCCCTATTTTTAATGTTGATCCATTGAAGTTATAAAACAAATGTAAATAAAAGCACGAAATGCATATTGAAATAATTATGACCTTTTACCTCACAAACTGCCACAGATTTTTAAAAATTGATAATACCCATTGCCAATAAGAGTGCAATAAGGAAACAGCAATTTTTATGTTTTGCTGAAGGGAACATAAATTGTCAGACACTTCTCTGGATGGCATTTGGAAAGATATACTCAAAAGTCTTCATTATGTTTATATCCTCTTGCTCAGTAATTCAATACCTAGTAATTTATCCTAAATAATAAATTAGAAATTTTCAAAACATTTTTATCATGATGTAATTCATAGATAGGCAAAAAAGGAAATAACCAGAAATTGGCTATATAAACTATAGTATGTATATTCATACAATGGAGCACACTGCCTTGAAAAATTAATGCTGTATTATCAAAGGTGGCAGGGAACAGATTATAAAGCAGAATGTGCAATTAGTTACTTCAGTGTATATGTAAATGTATAGGAAAAAGACAAAGGCTATATACCAAGAAGGGAAAAATAGTAGCTTCTTGGTCATAGAATTACCAAGAGTTAATTTTTACTTCATTCTCTATTTATGTAATACAATGAGTATTACTTTTGTAATTTAAAAAAGTAAATAAATGTTATATAAAAAAGCACACATTCTCTTTTGCTGATTATACACATCCTCTCCATGAAGGAAGAGGGACCAATCTTAAAATAGGATTTGCACCTGGACCCATTGCAGCAGACCTTTTTCCCTACCTGAAACACCTAAGTTACCTGTTGTATTCATAGGGTACAGTGGAGCACCAAACACTGATTAATCCATTCAGGAAATACTTAGTGAGGTCTTACTGTGGCATAGGAAATTGGGATATAAGGATAAGTGTCCAATTCTTGAAGGTTAAATTGTATTTTTTAAACTAAGAGTTTAATTATCTAGTCCAGACCTCTGTTTTTGGAGACAGAGAAACCGGATCCCAGAGTTTTGCCCAAGATTGAATGAAGAGTAAATAACATCTCTAGATCTGAATTCAGAAATTCACTTTCTAGTCCAGTACTTTTTCTGGTCTCTTGGACCTCTCATTTTGTAAAGCATTTATCTGTACAACTATAGGTTCTCAAAGTAAAAAGTCTTCATGCTTGTATCTCCTACAATATCTTTAATTAGTAGCCTTAACTTGCTTTATTTTGCCTCAAAGAATTTGTAGTTAGCTCAATATTTATATCTGTGAATCTTTATATTAGTCATTGTTGAGCTATTTTGCTCTCAAATTATACATTTACTTTATTTTAACCTCCAAAATTGGGCAAAGCCAATTACCACCCCCCTCCCAGCCCCGCCACCATCTACATCAAATGGTTGCTTCTTTTAGGGAGGGACCATTCAGCCAGTCAGTAATTTATGAACTAATATACTTAATTATACATGAAGATTATTATGTAGATTTAGTCAACTGCTGAAATACAGATAACAGTATAAAAACAGCACAGCACTACACTACCTACAATTTACCAAATGCACTTTTCCTTTGCTTGCTACTCTCTCCACCCTGAAAGCCCTCACCTCTTCACTTATCCTTCAAAACCCCAACATCCTCTTACCTTCTATAGCATTGATCATGTGACATTGCATTATTCTGAGCTCCTTGAAACCAGAGATGTAGTCTTTTACTTTCCTGATGTGCTTAGTTCAATGTGAGACCCATAACAGCTACTCAAGTTTATACTTGCTGTTAGGATGAAGAAATGAGTGACGGCATGCACAAATACATTTTCTTACATGTTAAAAAAGTAAAGGTTAGTTTGGAATGAATTGTACTGTGCTGGTTCCTTGTGATCACCATTTCTTTATTATTCATTGATCTGGTATATATTTCTCCTGGGTTGAGAGAAAAATCTCCAGAAGCGCTTTTCTTTATTTTTGAAATATCAGAAATAATGTATCCCCTTTCCAGTTCTCCAGCAACTGAGCTTGTTCTCCATCTTTACCTTAACATTACAGGCTATGTTTTGGTTATTAAATGTGTATATTCACTGCCCTGGCTGGGTAGCTCAGTTGGTGATTTTGCACATGCCGTTCTTCTACCAGCAGTACCCGTTCTCCCTTTCCCCATACCCTGATTTACTCATTTGTCAAAGCCCAATTTAAGCCATTTCCTCTTCCATCTCTATCCTGTCCTCTGTGCTTTATAGATGCTTTACTATGTTTTGTATACTCTTTACTATAGTGATTTTATACTGTATTTTAAGTTTTTTTAAAAAACATATCTATGTGCTCTGTGACTGCAGGACCTTAACTGACTTGTTCACAGTACCTGGAACATGGTGGACATGCATAAGTGAGTGAGTGAATGAATGAAGGAATGAATGAATGAATCAATCAATCAATTTTCTAACATATAATATGGGATACAGTACAAAGTAGGTTCTCAAAAAGTGTTTATTGAAGGATAAATGAGTTCATGGATGAACAAATGAATACACTATTGTTTTGGCGTACTTTATGATCCTTTGAATCCTCCTAAAATATTGAACCTAGAAAGAAACATAAAACTCCAGATGTGATACAACCAGTGTGGGATGTGGAGGACTGGTTACTTTATTCTTGAAATTACCTTCTTTTAATTTTACATTCACCTTAACAGAGAAGAGAGAACTAGGCCTACCCTTAGCTCTCTGAGACATTGTTTTATTTTTCAGTTTTGTTCTCCCTCTTGCCTTTTATGCTTGTCTATGTAAAACGTGCTTGCCTCTTTTGTCTTTATTATAACTGATTGTGCTTATGGTATGGTAACTTCATTTTCAAGGTCCATCTAATACTCATGAAATATCTTTCCTTAACATAAGATAATAACCTGTAAGACTTAAAGAAAAGTGATTATTTAGAAACCCTCTGTTATGTTTTAAAATAATATAAGCTGTTTTTTAAAAAAAAATAAAAACTATAATTTAAAGCAATCCCAGTAGAGATTTATGGGCGGCTTGCTCACAACTACTTAGAATGCTATTTCCTCCCATTGTTAAAATATAAATAAATGTCTTCCATACCTTTCACATCTTATCTGTCTAAGCAAATGCAAATAGATAAAGGTGGTAATCACTGAATTGATGAAGATACCACTGAAACAAAAATATAGAGTATAGGTTTATGTGTGGGACTAATGGAAAAATGCAATATGAAATGACACCTACTATTGCTGTAAGTGCCATGAGCTATCTTATTTCTTTGGAAAAAAGGCATGAAAAAAAGCCAGTAGGGCTAAAGGAAAACTAGCAAATTGTTCAGACATTTTGTATATACATATATACAGAATGGAAAAACAAAACAGGAAATACTTCAGAAATATAAACAAATACTTATTGCATTACTTTATTGGAAAACTATATTCTCTGCAACTGAATTTCCAGAGACTAAAAGGAAAGAATGACAACTAGGGAGAGAATACAATGTGCCAGATTCTAGCAATGGCACAGCCTTCCACTTAAAATGCTAATTGTGAAAATCACCCAATGAATGACTTAAAAAATGGAAATGGTCAGTAAATTCCCCATAATACCTAAAAATAAATGAGGTCTGCAGAAATCAGCATTTCGATCAATAATTACTTAAGTATTAATCTCCATGTACTTCTGGGAGAATGTCTCTTCATGTTTTCATGGTGGGTGAGATAAATATGTCAGGGAAATTCTTACATCCACTTTATGGGTTGGCCTGACTCTTACAAAAGTCAGGCTAGAGAAGACCAGTTCACTATAAACTAGAAAATTTGTCCACTAATAACTGAGAGTCCACTTTTCTCTTTGCCTTCTCATAACCCTTATTTATTAGCTGTAGAAAAAGTTCTGGATTAGAAGCCAGATGATTTGCCTGAAATCCAGGGTTTGTCATAATGTCCTAATAAGATAAGGCATGGCAAAGCATGGTATAGAATCTACAATGCTATTCATTACTTTCAAATGGTATTAACAACATCAACACTGCCATGATTAACTATGTGAAATGCATAACTGTGAATGTATAGAACTCCAAACTTATTGTTAGCTGTGATTGGAAACTAGTCTAACAAGTATGTCACCTTAAATTTTCTACAACTATGATTAACACATTACTGACCATTTAATGAGCCTTTTTTTTTTTTTAAAGCCAGTTGGTGGTTTGAACCTATTCAGTCAATGGGGAGACAACTTGTTTGGTGTATATGGAGGGAAACCAATCTTCCAGGGAGACATTCTTACTAATGTTAGAGGCAAACTTGTAATTGCCTACCAAGGGTGGAATTTGCATTTAACTCATTAATTTTTGCTTAGTAAATTTGGGAGAATTCAGAGATATTTGCAATTGTAAATATTATCCAGAAGAGTCATAAAAAAAAACTCAATTGCAAAAAAAAATTGAGTTCCTGAATTGCTGGGAAGTTTAACTAATAGAAGCTATAATTCCTAAACACACTTGACTTGTTACTGATTGATCTAATCTATTACCATAAACGCAAGATTACAGTAGATACATTTTTGTATTAGGTCATTAGTTTACTCTGGTTGGCCTTGCTTATTAAATTCTTCAGTGGCTTTCTTCTGATGGTGTTCTCTGTGTTTCCCCTGTTCTACATTACTTGAGTTCTCATCCTCTTACATTGAAATTTAAGTTTATATACTTTGTTTCTCATCAGTGCTAATATTTTTAAAAGGTACACATAGGCATATATATGTAAAGTTTGTATTGAAAACTCAGTGGAAATATTCTAATGTTAACACTTAAAATTTACATTTCAACTGATTGAATATACTGTTCACAGAAAATAAGAGCTATTTTCTTTCTTTAAAAAAAGACACTAAGCAATGTTTATTGTGATGCTCTAAGAGTTATTTGTGGAATCTTGGTTTAGAGTCATTTTTATAGCCATTTTAACTGCCTACTTTTAAGCAAAAAGCAGCAATCCAATTATATATCTATAAACTGATGATATTTTTTCAACTATCACAACACTAAAAACACTGATGACTCATGTTATAATTTTAGAAACATTTTAAAACTACATAGAGTTCAATATATCATTCCTTTCATAAAATAATAAAAACAATTTGATTATCTGGAAGAAAATTACTAAATCTGAGCCCTGCCAATGTATCTCCTCTCTATGTAACACACAGAGATACATATGTGTCTCCTCAATATATAACCTCTGTAGTACTCCAAACAAAAAAAAGATAATGAAAAAGGATTTCTCATTCACTGGAAGTGTTTGAACTTAAGATGAGAAATGACATACTTTTTTATGTTTCCTGTGAATTTAGAGCTTACAGGTGGCATCAGGACTCAGATCTCTGGGATGACGATACGTGGCTTTCACCTTGATTTGCTTCATTTTCATTTGCTCCTTTTCCAATTTCTTTTGCTCGCGCCTCAAGGCAGCCGCCTCCAGTCTATGCAGTTTCTCAGGACGTTCCTCATTTAGCATTCACTCCTTCTCTGCTCTTCTCCTCACACGGAGACTCTGCCACTTCTTGTCTTTGTACATGCGTCAAGAAATTCTCTTTCACTTGAACTCTGTTCTTACCTGTTTTTTGTTTGCTTTCTCTTTTGAGAGACCTTTAAGCTTTGTCAATAGAATAAATCACCATGTTCACCAGAGGTAGCAAAGCCTCCATATCCTTTGCATAAATGTCACTTGAGCCAGGCATATTAAATGTAAACGGTAGTACCCTCTTAGTGTCAGGTAGCTTTAAAGGCTGACCTTCCTCTTGCATAATTTTTGGACCCAAGAATTGGTCTGAAAATTAACAGATTCAGACTTGTCAGCATAGTGTATTATAAAGTGAACCTTCTTTATGTCCATCATTCTTTGTATGGCTTCTTCATCTCTCACAGGATGACCAAGGAGTCTGGCAGTCCATACTTTGCTCCAGACTTAGGTTTGTCACTACAAAACTCAGTCCTGCATCTCTTTCTGCAGTTTCACTAAGGCTTCCCAAGTACCAGCAGCAAACACATAGGTACCCATGTCCTCATCATTCATGGTTACTTTTAGTTGCACTCGATCACTCACAGGCCTCACATTCCGGGTTAGGATGCTCAGTAAGTTCTGTCTCTTGAGGAAACTGAGCTGGACAAGCATCCCCTCACAGTGCACTTGACCAGAATACCCCAGGTTGTAGTTATGCCCCTTCTCCTGGTTCAACTTTCCTGTACTTGTGGCTTCTGCTAAGTTACAGCTGCTCTCCAAACACTCTCTCTCAGTGTTAAACCAACCTAAGCAAGGCCATGGTTTTCATTCTTTCCAATGATACAGGGAAACAGAGCAGTCACCATCAAAATTTCTAGATAATATAACTCTCCCAGCTGTTCTGGGAGTGTGCAGGAGCACCAACAATTGTCACTGGGTCTTTATCTTAGGTAGAAGAAGTATCTATTTGCCTTCATAGCCTTAAAATTCTTCATTGTTATATGGCCTACTCTCTATCTCCCTCCTGGGTACTTCCATTTTCAAAATCTTGGTTTTCATCTTACCCTCCCAACTCCTCAGTGGTCTCGCCTTCATCATCTTCTGTGCCACTGAGGAGACTCAGTAACAGCATCTTCTGTGACAACCTCAAATTCAGCAATGTCGTCATCATGCTCTGTGTCTCCCTCAGCCTCGAAATATCTAGCTTGGCTTCAGAGACACTCTGGAACATCAAAATGATGACAGCGTCAGAGGCTTTCACTGAACCTGTATCCGGGACTAGAAACTGTCCCAGTGCTCCTACCACCGCCCCCTCTACCCTGCCCTCCTCTTGGTCTGGCTGCCAGCTGCACGGTCACTGGGTTTTACTGCCCCCATGCCTTTAGGACACAGTTAGCTCAGTTAGCCCTGCTGTAGCCCCTACCATCCATTCATGGCTCTTTTGCTAAAGCAAACTTCTTTGATGCAGAAAAACAAAGTATTGAAAAATGACGACTGAAATTAATCTTTGATGTAAAATTCCTAGTTTTAGAGGGTCATGGACTATTAGGAGCCCTGATGATAGGTGGAAAGAGTTCCTACATCACAGTGTTACTAGAGGATCAAAGGAATTAATACGTGTAAGTGCTCGGAATAATATTTTGTCTGATACGTGATATGTGCTCAATAAATGTTTGCTCTTTTCTTCTGATTATTACCTTAAATAAACCCAGGGGTATTCAGTGAGGAAATGTTTTGTCTGTCTAACAGTGGAAATTATCCTCCTTTCTATATGGAAATTTATTTTCTCCTTTATTTTTCTCTGTCTTATTCCCCTTGCCCTCTCCTCCTTTCTTTACTGGGTTTCATTGTTGAAGAACTAAAGCTGTGGCTTGGTGACCCCAAAATAACAGCTCTATTGAACCTGGCCACACGTCAGCAGCCTGGCAGACAGAATAACGTGCTGTGCGTTTGCTAATACTGTTTTCCTCTTATCTCTAATAATACAGATTTATCTATTCTCCATGCTCCACCTCTTGCTCTTTTCCTAGATCATTCCAGAGCACATTAAGTTTCATTAAACTAACCCAATGCTTACTGTCTATACCATACATTTATTGTTTCCTTTGCATATATTTTACATGTTTTTGTATTTTTTCTATGGTGATGTTTCAGTTTCCTCAATGGCTTAGGCCGCACTCAGGCAATAACCCCATCTCCTCCCCCCACTGCCATCAATCATCCACCATAGGCTTATACACCTAAGAGGTTCTCCTTAGAAAATGCTCAGTGAGTAGATCACCTTAATTCAAATGGTTGTTTTTACATCATGTAGTGATAACCTAATTATACCGGAAAAATTTTTTTTTCTTTTCTAATATATAATTTATTCTACCACCCAAATTGTATTCTTTTTATCAGAAAGTTTGCTTTAGAAATGATCCTAATTCACTCCTTTTGCATTTAATGTTATCTTTTGGATAAAATGAAAGTAGGAAATGTGATAATGATCATGGTTAATTATTTTGATTTTTAAAAACAGTTATTTCATAGAGATTTTTAAAGGAATTCATATTTTTTTGTTCAAGGAGTTTTAAGAATATGGAGTCTGTGGTTGAAGAAACATGTTCCCAGGTAATTCTTAGACATTTGAGAGTTGAGAATTATTGTTTTGGCTATTAATATGTTAGAAATTAAATTGTTAGTTTTGCATTTCTTGTTAAATTTTGTATTATGTGATATTTAAGCTATTTGGATAGGATATTGCTTGGTTCAATAAGACAGCTTTTTCTGAAAGCTGGAAACTTCTGTGTGTCTGTACAGAGACACACGATTTTATCTTGCCATCGCCAGCTAATGGTCCTGTAGTCTCTAAATGTTAATGAAGCCCATCTTAAATTATACTGTCAGCTACAAGTTTGGCTATATCTGATACCCTGTACTCCCACCAGACTATAAGTTTCTCAAGCAAAGATGGGTATCCATGTTACATAATACTTTAGGTACATAGTAAATGTTCGTTGTTATTAACATGGAATATATTTAATATTGCTATTTGATATGTGTGTGTGTATTAAATATATAGTCTTAACATGGGAAAACATCTAAGCGTAGATTTACTTACATTTCTTTGGTATCCTTTAGCCTTGTGGGTACATAGTAGGAGATGAATGTGAGTAAATCAGGCTGTATGCAATAAGAATTCAGTTTTTGTTAATGATTTAAAGGGAGAACTGGGAAAATATTTAATTTATATATTAAGGCAAAATAGGAAAAAATAAAACAAGACTTTACCCAGTCTTATTTCTGGAAGAACACCTCAGGAAGGCTGAACTAGTTTTTGTTTGGTTTCCATAGCTGCGTGAGCTTATGTACAAACCAAAAATCTTTCATAACCAGCTGGGCCATTGTCTCCTGATGTGTTCTTATTTCTGCCCAGAACATGAAGTTGGCAAAATTATCTAAAACATTATATTCTAAACCACTCTAGATATAGCCAAGAAGCTTGATTTTCAAAACAGAAATGTGTAACTGATAAATCTACTAAGTGGAAAATTCCTTATTTTTTTGACAAATAATCTCTTTCTCTCTGATTATAAGCATGCGTAGATGGATGATGTTTTGGATGCATAAATCATTATAAAGCAAGCCCCCTGCATTCATTTTATCATAAGAGCATCCAACAGACAAATATCTCCCTTTCTCCAGTTCTGCCTGATGTTTGTACATTGCTCAGCAATATACAAACATCAGTGAAAAGACATACATTTGAGACTGAGAATTCAAGTTCAAATAAAGTTTCAGAGCATGTTATACTTTAGGCTTGTGGATTAAAACATCATCCTATTTGTACACAGTTAAGGCAGCGTGGTCACCCTCAGACAAGCTAAATCATGTGAACACCAAGAGGTGTTCTGCTTGACCTCCTCTTTCTCTATATCCAGGTCCTATCTGATTGTCATATTCAATTCATAAAAACCATCTCCAAGGAACTTCAGGCACCTCTTATACTTAAAAAAGAAAAAAGGAACTAATATTTATTGAGCTCCTACTACATGCTTTTAGTACTCTAGAAATATTATCTCATCCAGTCCTTACAATTGTTGAGGTAGACTTTATAATCCTCAGTTGACAGGGAAAATTTATAGTCAAAAAGGCACACAAATGATAACTGAGTGAACTAGTACTTAATATCAAGGTTTGTATTTTTAAGTCTGGTGTGCTTATCACTGTTTCAGAATCTAGGACCACACAGGATACGGTCAGTGAACCTTTGCTGAATGAAGGATCCCATGGATGACTTGCATCTCTCAAAACCAACCTCCCTCCTTCCCTTCCTTTGTCCCTTCTTCCTTCCTCCCTCCCTCCCTCCCTCCCTCCTTCCCGTCTTCCTTCCTTTATCCCATGATAAACATTTATTGGGGTGGATTTGGGGAATCACCTCCTCTATGAGTAGAAGTCACCTCCAAATTGTCCTTGACACAAAGTCCTCCAGCCCTTGTTTGCCTTTTTCTGGGAAAGGAAGATCATTAATTTGTGAGGCAGTCTGTTTTTTTCTTCTGTGGCCCTTAGTATTAGAAAGGCATTCCTTATGCTGATGTGAAGTGTGCTTCTAGGTGGAAGGATGGTATGGTATTATGTGAAAAGCACAGGTCTGGGGCAAGAAAACTGGAATTTGGACCCCAATTTTTTCACTTTAGGCAAGCTCCCACCTTTCTGAATCTCTTTCCTTACCTGTAAAATGGTGGTAATTGGCTGTGCCTGCATTGCCTAACTCTTGGTCATAATAAAACCCAAATTATAAGGTATAAGACAGTTTTTTGCAAAGAATAAACCCCAACAGAAAAGTTAGTTGTTCCCATTTTACCCTCTGGGACTTCATAAAACAATTCTAGTCATTGTTAAAGAAAAACAATTATATGTCTCATTACATCTTCTTTTCTGTAGACTGTAGAGTTCCATTTCCTTACATTTTTAAAAAACATAAAATGGATGGGTTTCATATAAAAACCCCTCCTGGTTGCCTTCTGCTGAATCTTCTCTAATATGTCAGAATCAATTTTGCCAGCACAGAATGTAGTGTCATAACACTCCTTGGCTTGGATATACCTCAAATTACATGATAAGACAACCTCAAATTACATGAGTGTTTTCATTTACTACATTTTATAGCTAAGCTATGTCAACTTTGTGTTTGATTAAGAGTCAGGTCCTTTTCATATTAGCTGCTGTCAAGTTAAGTCTTCCAGGTCCTATATTTATGTGGTTGTATTTTTTAACCTAAATGTATAATAGATAATTTGTTTATATTTACTTCATCTTGGCTTTAACCCATAATTCCAACCACAGAAATTTATTTGTCGTCTTCTTTTTTTAATCCTCACCTGAGGGTATATTTATTGATTTAAGAGAGAGAAGAAGAGGGAGGGAGGGCACGAGGGAGGGAGAGGGAGGGGAAGGGAGAGAAGGAGGGGCGGGGGGAGAAGGGGAGAGAAGGAGAGGGAAGAGGGGGAGAGAGAGAGAGAGAGAAACATCTATTGGTTGCCCCCCTTATGCATCCTGACTGGGGAGATTGGATGCCTCCCATTTGTACCCCAGCTGGGGATCTGGGGATCGAACCAGCAACTTTTTGGTGTATGGGATGATGCTTCAATCAACTGAGCCACTCAGCCAGTGCTCAACTTCTTATTTTTACTTACCAATGAAAAGCTATCTCTATTAAGTTTTATGATATCTGCTAAAGTGATAAACAAGTTCTTTCTAGCATTAGATATATTATTGGTAAAAATGTTGAGTAGGATAAGTCTTGCAAAGAATACCTTGTCTTATTAAAGATTTTCCTTTAATGTGGATTACTCATAGTTACTGAATAGTTTATTGCAGTTATTTGTAACAGAACTCTTTCTCCTTTCAGAGACTGTGACACCAAACCTTGGTCTTCTTAGTATCCCTAAGGCTTAACATAGTAGCTGCTCAGTGAGTTTATAATTAGAGAATGAATGAACAAATCGACATTAATCTGTTAAGTAATATATTTTAGGTATGGTTATTCAATGAAATAGCCACCCATCTACCTTGGCCAACATCCTACTTACATTTTTGGTTTTTTTAATCCCTAAAAGTAGTAGGAGAGAGTTGGTCAGATACAACCCAAATCAATGGAAATATTCCTTTGATCTAATTATTTAATAACCCTGTTATAGAAGGAAATTAGATCCACTAATATTATTCTAGTGAACTCACCCGTACTTATTTATAGCTAATACCTATTTCTTTCCTAAGTATTCATATATCTTCTGTTTAATTATGTTTTTCAGACTTTTGTTTTATCATCTCTGTACCTAATTACCATGCGTACCTCCCTGTGGGATGTACGCCCATGAAAATATCTCTCCTCCAACACCTTCCTTGCTCCCCATATTTGCTCCTTTCTCAGCTCAATCAGCCTCTTAAGTTAAACAGTTTTTTAAATGCATTATTGAGAATAGCCGCCTTTTTTATCTTTAGTTCTCCCATTTTATCCCTCTCCTTTCCTACCTGGATTCTTCCCTTCTTTGGACCAAAGTTGAATAAATACAGCGTGTTAAATAAAATTTTGTGTCTCCGAGTATTATTTTTTATCAAACGATGAAAGAAACACATGTTCTGTCCACCTAAACAAAGCTAAAATCTCTGAAACCAATTCTATTACATTTTGTTTAAATTCTGTTGACATATGAGTGGGTCCAATAGTCCTCAGACGGAGAGCCTTTTCTTTCCAGAGGACTTATTGCAATTTGGGTGATCAATAAAGATCCAAGGAAGACTTTTCTGAAAAATTATGATTTGTGATATTTTATAAGGCTAGTTCAATTTCTCTCAGAAAACTGAGAATATTGTATTAAATCATTGTGAACTCTGTCTTACTGTCAACATGTAGCCCTTGAGTCACAGTTTAGGTTTTGTCATAAGAGAAGGCAGGGTTGCCTTAGGCTGGTATTCTGGGAATAGAGTTAAATGAGGCCATTGATCAGCATTTGCTTTTAGCTTAAGGAAATATTCTCTTATTTATCGAAATTGGATACACAACCCTTTGCTATTTCCTGTATTTTGATAAATAGTAATATATCCTGGGTTGGAAAGTAAGTGTCATTTCCTTAAAGGCTTAATGTGATTTTAATCTGAAAGTAATTAATAGTTGCATTTCTTTATATATATTTATACATTTTACCAGTAGTCTTTACTGGAAATTCCATGGGTACCATTAATAGTATATTACATCATGATACATACCACCTTTTCTAAAAGTTTGTCCATGATGATAATTTCTTTTATATTTGAGTTATTTTGAGTGCAGCTTTTTATTTTAATTTTATTTATTTATTTATTTTTTGGTATATTTTATTGATTATGCTATTACAGTTGTCCCATTGTTTTCTCCCCTTTATCCCCTCTGCCCTGTACCCCATCCCATCATGCCCACACCTCTTAGTTCATGTTTATGGGTTGTACATATCAGTTCTTTGGCTTCTCAATTTCCTATACAATTATTAGCCTCTCCCTGTGTATTTTGTTTTGTCAACATTTTCCCACCACTCCTATCCCCAGTCCCACCCCTCCCCACCTCCCATCCTCAATCCTTCCCCCATTTGGCTTTGTCCTTTATGCCTGTTCCTTGATGACCCTTCCCCTCCTTTTCTCCTGTTATCCCCCTCCCTCCTTGCCTCTGGTTACTGTCAGTTTGGTTTTTATTTCAATGTTGCTAGTTATATTTTGCTTGCTTGTTTATTTTGTTGATTAGGTTCCACTTATATGTGATATCATCTGGTATCTGTCTTTCACCGCTTTGCTTATTTCACTTAGCATACTGCTCTCCAGTTCCATCCATCCTGTTGTGAAGGGTAGTTGCACTTTCTTTCTGTTGCATAGTATTCCATTGTGTATATATACCATAGTTTTTTGATCCACTCATTTACTGTTGGTTACCTAGGTTACTTCCAATTCTTGGCTATTGTAAGTTGTGCTGCTCTGAACAGTGGGGTACATAGGTTCTTTTGAATTGGTGTTTCAGGATTCTTAGGATATATTCCTAGCAGTGGAATTTCTGGGTCAAAAGGCAGTTCCATTTTTAGTTTTTTGAGGAAATTCCAAACTGTTTTCCACATTGGCTGCACCAGTCTGCATTCGCACCAACAGTGCACTAGGGTTCCCTTTTCTCCACATCCTTGTCAGCATTTCTTGTTTGTTGATTTGTTTATGATGGCCATTCTGGTTGGTGTGAAGTGGTATCTCATTGTGGTTTTAATTTGCATCTCTCTGATGGCTAGCGATGCTGAGCATCCTTTCATGTGTCTCTGGACCCTGTGTATGGAGAAGTGTCTCTTCAGGTTCCTTGTCCATTTTTTAATTGGGTTGTTTGTCTTCCTGGAGTGGAGTTGCATGAGTCCTTTATATGTTTTGGTGATCAAACCCTTGTGTGAGGTATCGTTGGCAAATATATTGTCCCACACAGTTTGTTCCCTTTACATTTTGTTGATGTTTTCTTTAGTTGTGCAGAAGCTTTTTATTTTGATGAAGTCCCATTTGTTATGTCCCTTGCTCTAGGGGACATATCAGTGAAAATATTGCTGCGTGGAATATGTGAGATTTTCCTGCCTATGTTCTCCTCTAGGACTTTTATAGTGTCGTGGTATATATTTAAGCCTTTTATCCACCTTGAGTTTATTTTTGTGTGTGGTATAAGTTGGTGGTCAAATTTAATTTTTTTGCATGTAGCTGTCCAGATGTGGCAACACCATTTGTTGAAGAGGCTATTTTTACTCCATTTTATGCTTCTGACCTCTTCGTCAAATATTAAGTGACCATAGAGACATGGGTTCATTTCTGGGCTCTCGATTCTGTTCCATTGACCTGTGTCTGTTCTTATGCCAGTACCAGGCTGTTTTGATTACAGTGACCTTATAATATAGTTTGATGTCAGGGATTGTGATCCCTCCTACTTTGTTCTTCTCTCTCAAAACTTATGCAGCTATTCGGGGTCGTTTATGGTTCCATATAAATTTTTGAAATGTTTGTTCTATATCTGTGAAATATGTCACTGGTATTTTAATAGGGATTGCATTGAATGTATAAATTGCTTTGGATAGTATGGACATTTTGATGATGTTCATTCTTCCAATCTATGAACATGGTATATACTTCCATTTATTGGTGTTTTCCTTAATTTCTTTCTTCAGTGTTGTGTAGTTTTCTGAGTACAGGTCTTTAACCTTGATTAAGTTTATTCCCATGTACTTTATTTTTCTTGTGGCTATAGTAAGTGGGATTTTTTCCCTGATTTCTGATTCTGATATTTCATTGTTGATGTACAAAAATGCCTTCAATTTCTGAATATTGACTTTGTACCCTGCTGTTTTGCCAGATTCACTTATTAGGTTGAATAGTTTTTTGGTGGCGTCTATAGGGTTTTCTATGTACACTGTCATGTCACCTGCAAACAGTGACAGTTTTCCCGCCTCCTTTCCAGTTTGGATGCCTTTTATTTCTTGTTCTTATGTAATGTCTGTGGCTAGAACTTCTAACTATGTTGAATAGAAGTGGTGAAAGTGGACATCCTTATGTTGTGCCTGATCTTAGTGGGAAAGTTTTTAGTTTTTTCCCATTCAGTATAATGTTGGATGTAGGTTTCTCATATATAGCCTTTATTATGTTGAGGTATGCCCCCTTTATTCACAATTTGCTGAGTGTTTTTATCATAAACAGATGCTGTACTTTATCAAATGCTTTTTCTGCATCTATTGATATGATCATGTGATTTTGGCCTTTCCTTTTATTTATGTGATGTATTACGTTTATTGATTTGCAAATACTATTCCATCCTTGCATCCCTGGGATGAATCCCACTTGATCATGGTGGATGATCTTTTTAATGTATTGCTGGATAAGGTTTGCCAAGATTTTGTTGAGAATTTCAGCATCTGTGTTCATCAGCGATATTGACCTGTAGTTTTCTTTCTTTGTTGTGTCTTTATCTGGTTTTGGGATTAGGATGATGCTGTCCTCATAAAAAGAGTCTGGGCGTCTCCCTCCTCTTGGATTTTTTTGGAATAGCCTGAGAAGGACAGGGATTAGCTCTTCCTTAAATGTTTCGTAAAATTCTTCTGTGAAAATGTCTGGTCCAGGGCTTTTGTGTGCCGGGAGTTTTTTGTTTACTGTTCAATTTCACCATCTGTTATCAGTCTGTTCAGGTATTCTGCTTCTTCTTCATTCAGTTTTATAAGATTATATTTATCTAGAAATTTGTCCCTTTCACCCAGGTTTTCAACTTTCTTGGCATAGAGTTGTTCATAGTAATTTCCTACAATCCTTTGTATTTCTGTGGTATCAGTTGTAATTTCTCCTCTTTCATTTCTGATTTTATTTATTTGGGTCCTCTCCCTTTTTTTCCTTGATGAGTCTGTTTAAAGGCTTGTCAGTGTTGTGTATCTTTTCAAAGAACCAGCTCCTGGATTTATTGATCCTTTGAATTGTTCTTTTAGTCTCTATGTCATTCAGTTCTGCTCTGGTCTTGATTATTTCCTTCCTTCGATTGGCTCTGGGCTTTATTGTTTCTCTAGTTCATGTAGATGTATGCTTAGGCTGTTTATTTGAAATGTTTGTATCTCTTTTAGGTAAACATGTATTTCTATGAACTTCCGTCTCAGGACTGCCTTCGCTGTGTCCCATAGATTTTGCACTGTTGTATGTTCATTTTCATTAGTTTCCAGAAACTTTTTGATTTCTTCTTTGATCTTGTTATTGACCCATTCATTGTATAATAGCATGCTATTCATTCTTCATGAGTTTGAATGATTTTGAGTTTTTTCCTTGAGGTTGGTTTCTAGGTTTAAGCCCTTGTGGTCTGAGAAAATGCTTGATATAATTTCAGTTTTCTTAAACTCGTTGAGGCTTGTTTTGTGTCCTATCATGTGGTCTGTCTTTGAAAATGTTCCATGATAAAAGAGAATGTGTAGTTTGCTTCTTTGGGATGAAAGATTCCCTGTATATCAGTTAAGTCCATTTGTTATGATGCGTTGTTCAGTTCCACAATATCCTTGTTGATGCTTTGTTTGGATGATCTATGTATTGTTGACAGTGGGGTCTTAAAGTCCCCTACTATAAGTGTGTTGTTGTCTGTATCTTTCTTGAAGTCCTCCATGAATTTCCCTATGTATTTTGGAGCTCTTATGTTGGGTGCATATGGGTTTATAATGTTTATGTCTTCTTGATGGATTCTTCCTTTGACCATTATGAAGTGTTCCTCTGTGTCTCTTTTTATGGCCTTTGTTTTCAGGTCTATTTTTTCTGTTATATGTATTGCTACCCTGGCTTTTTTCCCCTGCCCATTTGCTTGGAATAGTTTTTTCCAACCCTTTACTTTCAGTCTTTGTAGGACTTTTGTTCTGAGGTGGGTCACTTGTAGGCAACATATGTGTGGACCCTGTTTTCTTACCCATTCAGCTACTCTCTGTCTTTTAATTGGGACATTTAACCCATTTTACATTTAAAGTTATTATTGATAGGTACTTATTAATTTTTTCCCTTTCACTTATGTTCCTCTTGGTCTCACTTTTTTTCTTCATTTTCTTAAAGCAGTTCTGTTAGCATATCTTGCAATGCTGGTTTGGTAGAGGTGTATTCTTCTGGCCTTCTTTTGTCTGAGAACTCCTTATTTCGCCTTCCATTTTAATTGAGATCCTTGCTGGGCAGAGTAGTTTTGGTTGCAGGCCTTTGCTTTCATGACGTGGAATATTTCTTGACATTCCCTTCCGGCTTGTAGTGTTTCTGTGGAGAAGTCAGCTGCTAGCCTTATCTAGGCTCCCTTGTATGTTACTTCCTATTTCTCCCTTGCTGCCTTTAAGATTCTGTCTTTGTCCTTGATATCTGCTAATTTAATTATTATGTGTCTTGGAATGGGTCTCTTTTGGTTCCTCTTGTTTGGAACCCTCTGTGCTTCCTGGACTTGTGTGACTTTTTCTCTCCTCAAATTAGGGAAGTTTTCATCATTACTTTTTCAATTGTGCTTTCTATCCCTTGCTCCTCTTTTTCTCCTTCTGGTATTCCTGTTTTACAGTTTTTATTATGTTTCATGTTGCCCTGCATTTTCCTTAAGCCTTCTTTATTCTTTTTGTGCCTTTTTTCATTTTCTTGCTCTTTCTGGGAGTTTTTTCCTACAATGTTCTCCAGCTTGCTTATACAGTCCTCTGCTTCATCTAGCCTGTTTTCGATTCCCTCTACTGTGTTCTTCAATTCAGAAATTGTATTCTTCATTTCCTCTTGGTTCTTGTTGGTAGTTTCTGTGTCTTTTTTCATGCTGATATAGTGTGCAGAAAGTTCCTCGTAGTTTCCCTATAGTTTTTGGTAATCCTCTCTGAGCTCATTGAGATCATTGAGCTTCCTTATAACCATTGTTTTAAACTTAATATCTAATAGTGTACTTGCTTCTATTTCACTTAGTAGTCTTTTTGAGGGTTCCTACATTTCTTTCAGTTTGGGGTTGTTTCTTTGTCTTTCCATTATTTGTCTTTCTGAGCCCAGGAAAGCCCAGGAAAGAAACCCACGACCACAAAAGTTACTCCCCCATGCAATCCCACTATCAACAGCAAACAAACCAGTATTAATAAGGTTGTAAAGGAAAGGAGAGAAATAAACTACAGTATAATATCTAGTGACTTAATGTGCACCAACTTGATGGATAAGAAATGAATGTTAAAAAGCTATGTAGTAAAGAAAATATTGCAAATCATGGAGAAAACCAGAGTTGGTTTCATCTCGGTAGCCTCTAGTATTTACCGCTGTGTTTTCTTTCTGGATCTGCCTCTGGTGATGTCAGATGTTGACCCTGTCTGACCTTAGGCAGCCTGTTGGAGACCTCCCAGGATCTACGGTCTGTGACTGTGTCCTTAAATTGTTAATCTAGTGACCCTGTGCTCAGCTGTCAGGCTTAAGCACCACAGGGCCAGGGCAGAGTCCCTCCAGGGGTGGGGCTATTGCTTCCTTTCAGGCTGCCACCCCTTAGAAGAGTGGTCTGCCTGACCAAGATGGGTGCTGCTGCATGGGGGATGACTTAGCACTGGGATCCTGGCAGCTACTCTCTCAGTTCTCTCCCCAAAGCCTCCATCCCCAGTCTCTCTTCAGGTGTCTCTAGCCCACTCTGTCCCCGCCTTTGCTGGAACCCAGGATAAGTGGCTGCAAATGAAAATTTTTGCGTTGGCCTTTTAAATGGCTCTTTCAGTCTCCGGCCACTGATTTCAGGCACAGAGCTGTCCTGTAGCTTTTCACAGCTGGCTGTTATTTGTGTACTTTTTGGGCTCTGGTGCTGAAGGCTGGGGATGCCCTCTTACGGTTTAGACCCTGCCCTTCTTGTGTGGATCCAACTGGCCGCTTAAATATCCCTCAGGCGTTGCCGCCTGAGGGTGCACAGCCAGCCTTCTCACTTCTCCACCGCACTCTTACCATTTAGGTTGTGCTGAACTGATTCTTTTGTTTGTCCGAGGTTATAAGGCTTCTCTCCCACTATTGTTCAATTGTTTGTTCTGGGTGATTTTCCACAATTCAGTTTTAATTCCAGAATGGTCTTGGGAGGAGGCCAGTGTGACTTCCATTCACTCCTCCACCATCTTGATTGTCTAATAATTGAGTGCAGGTTTTTATTTTTCACTTAAGAAATGTATGAATTTATGATGGGGGTGGTAAGAGTTGTAAAATTTTAGTTTTGGTATTAGTTAATAAGCCTAGTAGTTAATGCATGTAAAAAACTATTGTTTCAGGAACTGAAGGTACGGCCCACCCTGACTCCAGGAGACCAAAAGTGACTGACCTTTGTGCTCCAGAAGAGACCATAAGTAATCATTGTGGCATCTGAGCCATTGTGTTCCAGGGAGAGACAGCCTCCCACCTGGGACACAGATAAAGAAAATCGCCCAGGACACAGGACACAGATAAAGAAAATCACCAGTGAGCAGATGAAACGATGTTAGGGAAATTGCTGGACTGCAGCTTTTATGTGATTAACCCCTTTCCTGAATTCCAAATTCCTTACTTATACTTTCGTGCCCTTATGAAAAAGGCTGGCTTGAAAGGACATGTGAGATGGCCTGTGAGGTTGCAGTCGCGCCATCTTCTCAGATCACCGGCCGTCTGAATGAAGCGCCCATGAAGATTCAACCTCTGGCTCTGCGTATTGGGTCTGGAAGGTGACGGGCAGCCCGAACGCTGGCGTTTCCAGTTCCATTTACACTCAGAATATTGGCTTGCCTCATGGTAGTTGTCATGTAACAGGATGTAATCGCTGAGCCTTCAATTAGTAGGAAAAAAAACACATGAATCAGAAAGTCCAGAAAGGAAGTCTTAAAATGCAGTTTTATAAGTTCTGCCTCAATCAGGAACTAAATTAACATGTGACGTAGGGACTATACCTACTACTAGGCACACTCAAAATCTCAACTAGTACTGATCTGACCACATCTCACATGTTAAGTACTGTTCTTCCCCTAGGCTACCACTGAAGCTTTATTAATTTCATTTATTTGTGCTTTTCCTATTAGACTGTGTGCTCCTTGAGTGAGAGGTGTGTACAATCTATATATATGAGAACCAAAGTACCTAAGTCTCTAGTTTAAACAATACCAGTAGTGAACTGTGTAACTTTGAGAAATTAACCTTTTGATGTCACTGTAATAAGCTATAGAAGAGGAATAACAGTGTCCTTTTTGTAGTTATTGTAGTTATCATAAAGATAAAATGAAGTAATATAGATGAAAATAAAGGAATTTGAAATATAAAGACTTTGTTTTAAAAAAATGAAACCAAGAATGAAAAGATTTAAATATTTGGCTATAAATGTAATTAAAAGGTAAATGGTAAACCAGACAAAAATATTGGTAAAATATAGGACAGATTAAGCATTGTTTTTTTACTTACAAAATATGTAAGTAAATATGTGAGTAAAAATACTGTTAATATGGGAAACTTAATAATAGCACCAACAAATATGAAATAGCTACATAAAAATGTAACAAAAAGTGTGCCAAAAACTACAAAGCACTGATTAGAGAAAAAAAAAGACCAACATAAACGGAGAGATATATGACATTCATATATCTCATATATGACATTCATATATGACAGATTGGAAGACAATTTGGTTAGGATGAATTTCCTCCCCAGATAAGGTTATAGATTCTTCAGTTCCAAATAAGATCCTAACATACCACTTGTAGAAATCTACAAGTTTATTCTAAATTTTATATGAAAAAGCAAAAATACTACGAGAGTCAAAACAATTTTGAAAAAGAAGAACAAGATTGAAGAATTCCCACAACTTGATTTTAAGACTTATTATATATAAATTGAGAAAAATCAAAGAAATATGGTATTGGTAAAAGGATAAATTCAAAATAAATGGAGAAATACAGCACAGAAATAGATCTACACATGTATAGTTAATTGATTTTTTACAAAGGTACTAAGGCAATTCAAGGGAGAGAAGATAGTGTATTTTAAAAAATGGTCTGGAACAATTGGACATCCAGATGCCAGCCCCCCCACAACCCCCACCCCCCCAAAAAATTACCTTGACCCATTGCTTAGACCATAGGCAAAAGTAACTGAAAAGAGATTATAGACCTAATTCATAACACTTCTGGAAGAAAACATAGAAGAAAATCTTTGCAAATTTGGGATAGGAGAATATTTCCTAGCTAAGACACAAAACAGGAGTCAGAAGAGAAACAATTGATAAATATGACCTAATGAAAATTAAAGACTTAAGTTTTCCGGAAAGATATGGTTAGGAGAATGAAAAGACAAACCATAGACTGGGAAAGAATATTTGCAAAAACAAATATCTGACAAAGAACTGGCATGCAGAATATGTAAAGACATTCATAACTTAACAATAAGAAAACAATCTCATCTGAAAAATAAGCAAGAGATTTAAACACTTTATCTAGGAGTGAAATTGCTGGGAACATGGTACTGTATATCTGCCATGTATGATGCGCACCTGTTTTTGGTCCAAACTTTCAGGAAAAAAATCTTTTGTATTAATTTCAATTCAATCATTTATTCATTTATATTTAGATACTTGTTTTTTGTGTTATAGAGGAATTTTAGCATTTATTTTTGAACATACAGATATTGTTATGCTTTCTAGAGTTATGCTGTTAATGCATGAGCATAAATAAAAGAATTAAAAGTGTTTATATAGCTACGGAATTAGTACTACCCATGTATAATGCACATCCTTATTTTTCCCTAAACAATTTGGGCAAAAAAGTGTGCATTACACGTGGCAAAGTACCATAATTTCCTGTATAGCTTTTAGTGGAACCAGCCCCAATTTCTTGATACACCAATTTCTTGATACACCAATTTCCTGCTCTGATATGTATCAAAATTCCTTGAAAGGGTGCTCTGTACCAGGTCTCTCCAGTTCTTCTCCAGTTCTCTCTAGAAGCCACTTCAATTAGATTATCATTGAAACAGCTCTGGTCTAAGTTGCTAATGAACATGCTAAATCCAATGATCACTTTTTTATCCTCACCTTACTTGGCCTATCAATGGCATTTGATCCAATGAACTAATCCCTCCTCCTTAAAAGATTTTTTTTTAGCTTGACTTACTGGATATTATACTCTCCTGGTTTTTCTTCTACCTAAGTTCTCTCTCCCTCTTAGGTTCTTCCTTATCTTGCTGACCATAGAGCTCTTCTCTCCTTTTCCTTCCTTCCAGCCTCGTCACCTTAAACACCATCTATGTACAGAGGACTCCCAAATGTATATTTCTAGTTCTAACATTTTTTTTTTGAACTCCAGTACTGTATACCTAACTGCCTTTTCAGCATCTCTATTTGTATCTCTAACATCTCAATTTAACAAACCCCTAATCTGCCTCTTCAAACCGGTTCTTCCTGCTGTCTTCCCTATTTCAGTAAATGCCAACCCCTTCTTTCTAGTTATTCAGGCCAAAAAAACTGGCACTTGTTCTGGACTCCCCTTTTTCTCTCAATTCCACATCCCATACATTAACAAATCCTTTTGACTCTGAAGTACACAGAATCTGACCCTCCTCCCACCTGCACTGCTGTCATCCCGATCCCAGTGCCTTAATGCAATAACCTCTCCAGTGCCCCCACTGCTGGAATTTTTGTCTCCCTATAGTCTGTTCAACAGAGTGCTGTTTTTGAAAACCTGAGTTTGTTTAGTTATTCCTCTGCTCAGAATCCTCCAATTCCCCTTCTTTCACCCTGAGTAAAAACCAAGGTCCTACAAAGCTCTATACAGTCTGTCCCCTGTTACGTCTGGGACCCACTTCTACTACGCTCTGCCTCGCCCTCTGGCTCGGGCCGCGCTGGTGCCCCTGTGGTTCCCAGCTTCCCCGCTGCTCTCTCTGCTGGGAAGCTCTCCTCTCTGACAGCCCTGGCTCCCTTTCTTCCCCTTCGGGCATCACAGCACCCTACACTTCCAGGTCCCCTTCCTGCCCTTTTCCCTTACAGCACTTGTCACCACCTGTCAGGCTATATGTTCCACTTATTTCTTTATCCTGACAGGACTTTAAGCTCCAAGAAGGCAGGGATATATATTCCGGTTTGTTTATTTGTTTTTGTTGTTTTTACTCCCTTATCTACAACACCTCTAATGCCTGGAACAGTAAGTAAATGTTTGTTTCATGATGAATACAAATTACACCATGGTAACATGTGGCAGAGTATACTTAAGTGCTGCTATTAATTTCTATCCCCTAATTTTCACCTACTTTATTAATAAATGTATTAATTGTTCAACTCAACCATTTTACAGTTGAAGAAACTGAGGCCTTGAGGGGTTAAATGACTTACCTAGGATTGTGCGAGGATTTGGCAACAGAGCCTCAAGTAGAGGGTAGGGCTCTTTACATTCATCTTCTGAGGGGGTCTAGGAGAGGCAACCGTTAGCACAGAGCAAACGCCAGGGAGTGAGAGCACGTCAAGCCATCGTGTAACTTTCTCAAACTGCTTTGCTTCTAACCTCGAACTGGAAAATCCTTTCTGGTTTCGCAAGTTAGACTCACTGCTCTGGGTTGATTCCTCACCCTCGGCCTCATTTCTGTGTCAGAGTGATGTGTTTTTCTGGCCACAGTAAACAGACGCATCTTTATATTTCTCAACTAAGCATGAAACCACTTTATGCTCTGCTAGTTGCTGGGAACATTAGGCAATCTTGGGCAGGACTGTTAGACTCCAGGTCATTTGGGATCATGGAACAGAGAAGTTGGTAGGAAACTGGGAACTTACCCAAGCCAGTCTGTTTTACAGCTGAGGATCTTGAAGCCCGGGGGGTAGGGGCAGCAGGCGAGATCACGCGGGTTTCCCCACTTTGCGGGCTGTGTTGTTCCCGCTGGTTCAGCTGTCTGCCAGTTTTGTACTTTTCTTTTTCTTAAGTAATGAGGAAACCTCTTTTCAAACTGGACACCTAGTTTTTAATCTCTTTTGGCAGCTTATGTATTTATTATCTAGAGAAACGGGTTTTGTTTCTTTTCAGGTATTACTCCCATGTCAGTTCTTAATTAGACCAGAATGCATGCTGTGCTTTGAGGGTTTCTGGTTTTCCTGTGCTCTGTTCCTCAGACCCTCACATGAACGAGGGTTGTCCCCACTGCCCAGAAAAAGGTGCAAGTACAATATGCCGAGGGGCCTCAGTGGGCTCCTCCCCTTCTGTCGTCACTGACAGAGATACTACATGACCAACTTAGTCGTTATAGGGCCTTAGGTTTGTACAGCACTTGAGAGTTTACGGGGTGCATTCACACAAAGAATCATTTGATTTCCTTGGCACCTCAGGAATATAGGTGAGAGTGACATCTTAATTTTATAAAAATAGTGAGAAAACTAAGTTTTGGGATGTCATACAACTTTTCTAGAGTCACTTAACTAGAGAATGGCAAAACAGAGGCTTTTTACCCCAGGTTCATTTTTTTGTTTCTGTTGCAGTGCAATTGTGGTATGTTTTGGACAGAATAATAGCCAGTCACTACAACTGATCAGAGAGTTGCAATTTCAAGTGTACTTTGTCATTCTGGATAATCATTCAGCCAAATTTATTACTTGCTTACCATGGGCCAAGCATTTCGCCAGGAGCTGGGGATATGAAATGGATATAGTATAATTCTTGCTTTGCTGGCATCGGTAGACAAGATAGATATGCCGACAAATAAAAACATCAATGTGATAATATAAGTACTATAACAGAGATTAACTAAGGAAGCCCACATTTTAAAAGAAAGAATAATGATTCATTCTATAAATAAAATTGGATTGAGAGGAAGCGATAGCTGGGGAGGAGGGAGTATAGTTCAAATGGCAGAAACTGCACGTACACAGACGGACAAGCAGTCAGGATAAATCCTGACATTTTAACAGACACGTTTGTCATAGAGGCGGGAGTGCCACGACGGGGAGCCAGGACAGAAGATGAAGAAACTGGGCAGAAACCAGGCTAAGGAATTTACTTGTGTGGTATCGTTAAAGACTTTGAAACAAAATAGGGACATAATTACTCTAACCAGGTTGGGAGATGATTCTAAAGTCCCTAAGAGACCAGGAGAAGGTTACTGCAGTGATTGATCCACAGGAGGACTTGATTTATTTGATGCTGAGGATCTGTGATCTGTTTGAACAACTATGAATTGGAAAGGTAAGTATGTTCGCTAAATGATGAAAGACTGCAAAAATAAAAATTAATTTGCTTAATTCAAATTTCTATAAAATGCACATTGTGTCCGTTTAGTAAATTATTTAATTAACCGTGACAAAAATTTCATCGCTTTCAAAACAATAGGTTAGGTTTTCCCACTCGGCGAGAGTTGCAAAGAATGCAAAATTATTGCTGAGAAATCATAGCCAACCAAAAGCCAAATAATTTCAAAAGGAAGTTATAAAAAGAATCCTTGTTCATGAAAAGAAATGTTGCTTTATAGAGTTGTGGGTGCATTTTCGCTTGTTTCATTCGGTGTTGGAAGGGCCCCTGGAAGAGTCAGCGGGCTCAGGGTTTCCGAGGTCTGAAAATGGCCCCGTAGCCTCTGGCAGAGGGGCTGGAGGTAGAAGTGCAAGTGCAGGAGGATGAAGAGGTTTGTTGGTGTGGTGTTACTGGTTGAAGATGAAAGTTTGTTCGGGCAGAAAGAAAGCAGAACCAAGAATGTTTATCTGCTCTAGTACAGGCTTTACTACTGGCTGGCAGTGATCTTAGGAAAACCACTTCATATCTCTGTGCCTCAGTTTCCTGCTCTGTCAAATGCATGGTTGGTCTAAAATCAGCTGACATGGGCCCACAGAAGTAATCGACTGACATAATGCCTTTTTATTTAATTTTTTTAATTAAAGTAATACATACATTTGGTTTCAAAAGTCAAATGATATGTCAAGGCTTGTAGCAAGAAACAAGTTGTACCCTGTGTACCCCCTCCCTACATTTGAGTCCTTTTCCAAGGTGCAATAACTTTTAATTTCTTTAATAGCTTCTCCAGGTAGTCCTATTTTTTTTTTTAAGTAATGTGTTTAATTTATAATTTCTTAGTTTTTAAATTTTATATCCTACGAGAGCCAGAATTAGGGTTAGGCAGGGAGGCACTCACTTCAGGCACAAATTTACAGGGTGGATCCACAACTCAGTTATTAAATAACATTTTAATGCAATATTTTAAACCACTATTTTATAAAAAAAAAATTGATGGTAAGCAAAATACCAATGAAGCCAGACCCTGACAGGGCTAAGATTAGGGGTTAGGCAGTGAAGCTGAGTTGTGCAACCGTAGGGTTGAATTCTGCCTGTACTTAAACTTTTGATATTGGATGGTAGGAATGCCTACTATGCAAATTATAATTTAGCTGTCCTGTACCACGCACCAGCTCCCCTCATTTCCTCCCCCACCCCCAGCTACTAAAGGAGCACATTGGAATCGCCTAGGGGCCTTTGAAGATTGTCAATGCCCAGGCTGTATTCCAAACCAATTAAATCAGAATGTCTGGGTTGAGAGGCGGACATTGGTATTTTTTTTTTTTTAAGTCCCCTACATGGTTCCAATGTACAGACCAACTTATGAGCCATGGCAACAGAGTGACATTACAGCTTTGGTTGAATCACTAGGAAGTGCTTCCATCCACCATTTCGACCACATGCAAATTGTTCAAGGCTGAGCCCGATAGTATACTATAATTATGTTTTGATATTGTATAAGTTTTTTTCCTTTTTATTGCATTTATTGGGGAGACACTGGTTAACAAAAATTATATGGGTTTCAGGTGCACAATTTCACAACCCATCATCTGTGCACTGCATTGTGTGTTCACCACCCTGAGTCAAGTCTCATTCCGTCACCATTTATTGCTCACACCATCCTCCACCTCCCCTTCCCTCAGTCACCATGCTGTTGTCTGTATCTATGAGCTTTTTCTCTTTTTTTTCTTTGTTCAATTCCTCCACACCCTTCACCCAGCCAACAACCCATCTGCAGCTGCCAATCATCTATTAATGAGTCTGTCTCTGTTTTGCTTATTAGTTCACTTTGTTCATTAGATTCCACATATGTGTGAAATAATATGGTACTTGTCTTTAATTGGCTTATTTCACTTATTATAGGCTCTCCAGGTCCATTTATGCTGTGGGAGAGGGTAAGATTTCCTTCCTTTTATGGTCAAGTAGTATTCCATTGTGTAAATGTACTGTAGCTTTTTAAAAATATATATTTTATTGATTTTGCTATTACAGCCTTCCCAATTTTTCCTCCTTTGTCCCCATCTACCCAGTAGTCCCCATTTCCCTCCAACAATCCCCTTCCTAGGTCATGCCCATGGGTCATGCATGTAAGTTCTTTGACCACTCCATTTCCTATGCTATTTTTAATATCCTCCTATCTATTCTGTACCTACGATTTGTACTTCTTAATCCCTGCACCTTCCCCTTCCATTCTCCTGTTTCCCCCTCCCAACTGTTAACCCTCCAAATGATCTCCATATCTGTGATTCTGTTTCTGTTCTGCTTGTTATCTTAGTTTGTTTTTTAGATTTAATTGCTGATAGTTGTGAATTTATTGCCATTTTAATCTTCATAGTTTTGGTCTTTTTCTTTTTCTTAAATAAGTCTCTTTAACATTTCATGTAATAATAGCTTGTTGATGATGGACTCCTTTAGCTTTACCTTGTCTGGGAAGCTCTTTATCTGCCCTTCCATTCTAAATGATAGCTTTGCAGGATAGAGTAATCTAGGTTGTAGGTCCTTGCTTTTCAACACTTTGAATGCTTCTTGGCAGTTCCTTCTTGCCTGCAAAGTTTCTTGTGAGAAATCAGCTGACAGTCTTATAGAACTCCTTAACTATCTGCTTTTCTCTTGCTGTCTTTAAGACTGTCTCTTCATCTTTAACCTTTGGCATTTTAATTGCGATGTGTCTTCATCTTCTTTGGGTCCATCTTGTTTGGGACTCTCTGTGCTTCCTGGACTTGTATGTCTATTTCCTTCACCAAATTAGGGAATTTTTCCTTCATTATTTTTTCAAATAAGTTTTCAATTGCCCTTTCTTACTGCCCTTATTGCCCTTTCTCTTCTCCTTCCGGCACCCTTATGATTCAAATGTTGGTAAGTTTGAAGTTGTCTCAGAGGCTTCTCAGCCTACCCTTATTTTCTTGGATTCTTTTTTCTTCTTGCTGCTCTTATTGAATATCTTTTTCTTTCTTATGTTCCAAATCATTGAGTCGATTCTCATCTTCATCCACTCCACTGTTGGTTTCCTGCAAATTTATCTTATTTCACTTAGTGTAACCTTCATTTCTGCCTGGATCTTTTTTATGTTGTTGAAGTACCCAGGGAATTCCTTGAGCATCCTAATAACCAGTATTTTGAACTCTGCATCTGATAGATTGCTTATTTCCATTTTGTTTAGTTCTTTCTCTGGGGTTTTGTTCTGTTTTTTCATTAGGGCCACATTTCTTTGTCTTCTTATTTGGCAACCTCCCTGTGTTTGTTTCTATGTATTAGGTAGAGCTACTTAGTAGCATGGCCTATTGTAAAAGAGCATACCCATAAGTTAGATGGAGCAGAGCCTTAGGTAATCACCAGGGTGGGGCAATCCATGTGAACCAGGTTGATGGAGTCTCCAATATGGTGTTTCTGCTCTGTGGGTCTGAGTTGGGGAGGGCTAAGAAAGGGGATGATGCTGCTGCCTGGCCTCTGGGTTTTTGTCCAGGAGGAAGCTCTTCCCTGGCACACCCTGATGCCAGACACTTAAATTTCTCCCCATATGTTACTGGTGTCCTTCCAGCTGCTGCCCCGGCGATGAATCTTAGAGGGAGCGAGTCTGTGTAAGTCCTAAGTCCATTGCAGGCCCTTTAACAGGAGACTCCTGAGTATTTTGCAGTTTCTTCCACTTCCCCACCCCTCACTGGTTTTTACAGGTAGAAGTTATGGGGACTCATCTTCCTGTCACTGGAACCATGGGCTGGGTGGTCTGGCATGGGGTTGGGATCCTTCACTCCCGAAGTATCCCTCCTGAATTTTATCTACCACACGAGGGTGTGGGACCACCCATTCTGCATCTCTGCATCCCCGTGCCTCTCTACACACCTCCATGTGTCTGTCCCTCCTATCCGTCTGGATGAATGTGGCTTCTTTAATTCCTTGATTGTTGGACTTCCATACATCTGAATTTTCTGATGATTCTGGGTGATATTTGTTTTGCAGTCTAGTTGTAATTTTTTGCTATGGTTGTGCAAGGAG
>PVJD01002194.1:0-91406 GCA_004026545.1 Mormoops blainvillei | reverse complement strand
TGGAACTGTTATTAATTTATTTGTCAGATCTCCTAGATCTGATAATTTTCCTGTCTTTCTCCTATAATCTTTTTTGTTTTATTTCCTAGAAAATGTCCTCAAATTTTATCTCTCCATTTTTCTGTGGTTTTTAAATATCTACTTTAGTATGTTTTTATCTCCTAATATTTACTCCTTAGTGCTTTCTTTTTTCTTAACATCCATTCCTTGTATCTTGAATGCAAGAACAACTACTTTATTCTGAGGACTTTAATATTTTCATTATAATTTTTTCAAGTTTCCTTCTGCATTTTCTGTTTCTTCAAATTTCCTTGTGGTTTGTAAGTTTTGGCACCTAGCTTTCACATTAGACATTTTTCTTAAATATTGGGCAGTTCCTGGCTTTTCATTCATTTTTAAGAGTCAGGCACTAAGGAAGTGATTGGAAACTCTGTGTGTGAACAGGGTAGATTGGTGGCCCACAGGGTGCTGAGGCAGCTACTTTTTCTGTTTTGTTTTTGCCTCTGCCCCTTCCTGTCCTTCAAATATCAGTATCTCTAGGTCTTTCCTCCCAGGCTGCCCTGAGAACATGAGCGCGATTGCCACAATTCCTACACCCAAGGGTAGTGGTGGGAAGTGAGGTAGACAGAGGCCTATATATTTCCCTGTTCAAAATGCAAATTTTGACTTAATCGCTCTGTTTTTAGTAAAATACCAAAGACAGGGAAGGCTGTACCCACAGAGACTGTATTTTAATTAGTCTAGGGGGTCCTTGCTTTAAAAATTTTTAAAAGCTCACCAGTTGACTCTAACCCACAGACAGGGAGGATGGAAAGTCCATTCCAGTAAAGTAGCTGGGACAGATGGGTGTGGGGCACAGTGAGTCCTTACCTGTGTCCTGGGGAAGGCGGAGAGGCTTCCGAGAAAAGCTCACATTTCAACTGAGTTCACTTGCGAATTTAGAATTTGAAACCTTAGGAAAATGTTGCTAGAAATCTGTCTTTATATTGTGTGTGTGTGTCGTGGACAGGAGGTGGTACAGCCATCAAAGGGTATAACCTGGTCTGTTGTGTCAACACTGCTGGAGAAACATCGAGAATGTGGACAGATTCTTATTCTCTAGTTTCCTCACTAGTCATCAGAATGGTCTCTCATTATTTTATAATTCCCCCAGTCATGCCTTATGGTAGATTGATATTTTGAATTTATAGTTTCTCAATCTTAATCTTATTGGTGATATATTTACAAATTATCTTCTATAAGGTTTCTGCAGAAAACAAATACCACCGGTTGTAATTTTTGCTTGTCTCAGTTCCTAGTGATAATGATCCTGGTTTGAGCACCTGGGCTCTCTCCACTTTCACACCATCACTTGATATGCATAGGATCCACCCTGGAGTGGTTCTTTTAAGATGCCTTTTCTGCGCCTGCGAGAATATGGTGGCCAAGGTGTCCTGAGAGTCTTGGGTCACCCTGCTTTCCTCCAGTCTGTGTTATAACTCCTGGGACGGTGGGCAGCGGCATGTTTGGCCGCAGCTGGTCAGCCAGGTGCGCGTTCGAGCATACCACGAGCTCTGTTTGCGCTTGGGAATGGCGTGTTAAGGGTGTCGGACCTGACCAGGAGAAGGTGGGAGAGCTGAGGGGGGGCGAGGTGGAGGGGTGCCTGGCTGGGCATCAGGAGTTAGCAGCAGCCAGCCCGGAAACTGCCCAGCCTGCTCGCGGACCCAGCAGAGGAGACCCCATCAACGTGGAGGTCTTGCTGCCATGGATAACATATAAGGTTTAATTTAGAAGATAATACACAAAGGTGTCCATGAGAAAAACTCTAAAAGTGAAGGGACCTCGTTTTGATGTATCACTGGTTTATTTAACTCAGAAATTTATGGATCTCGTCAGAAATGCTCCTGGGGGTATCCTTGACTTAAGGTTACAACAAACCTGGGAGTACGAAAACGAAGAGTATGTATCACCAATGTCTTAGCTGGGATCAACCTGGTTGGAAAAAAATCTAAGAGCCTCATTCGAAGGATAGGATCTGATCTCAGCAATTTTGGAGCAGTGTCCCTGCAGAAGAAGCTGCAGGAAGAACTTTCCGATTTATCAGCCGTGGAAGGTGCTCTGGATGAGTTAAGGACTGTGCTCAGCAGTTGTTTGAGTTAACGGATAACAAAGAAAATGAAAGACTAGCTAGCATATGGGATGTACCAAGATATTCATAGCATCCAAGCCGTCCATGAACAAGTAGATATTGCAGTTAAATAGTTAATTTCTGTGGTATCTGTAACTTATTAGAATCCTCTAAATGAGGGTTAGAAGAGAGGTTTTTCCAAACTTCTACATGTAGAAGTATCATAAATATGTTATACATTTAAAGTTTATGGGTTTAATGAAAGAACTTCAGTATGATTCCCAGTGCTAGAATTGGATTTTAAACTATCTACAGTTACTGTGTCTGAGCAGACTGATGGCATGCCCTCAGCCTTGAGGGATAAGTGTTGAAATGCCGTCAGGTAGTGGCTTAAATTGATTAGAAGACTCAAGTTCAGTGACAGTGGCAATCTGAAACTATTGTAACCTTTTTGCCAGTAGATTCTGTAATATGTGTCTGTCGCAGTCCTGCTCTTCAGTCAAAGAAGTTTACATATGAGTTTGTTATACCTTGCCTTCTCTCCAGCCTCATCCCCCATTTCCAAGTGCTTAGGTACTCAATAAGTGTTTGAACTAATCAGTGAATCAGTGAATTGTAAAATTAGACTAGTAATACTTGTCTTGTCTACTATGCAGGATTCTTGTGACCATCATTCAGAATTATATTTTAAACATCTCTTGCTTTCAAAGAAAAAAATCAAGCAACTTAAAATTAAGACCACGTACAAAAAGATTTAAAATAGGAATAAAAAAAATCAAAATATCAATAAATAATGCTGAGTGTTTAGGATTCACATACCCCTGCGCTCCAGTGGCTTTTGCCAGTCCTGTCCCTCTGCTCCACCCTGGCTTCCTCCTTCAGAGCAGTGCCTGTGGGCTTTCCCTCCAGGCCTGGAACTGCTAGTAGCGCTTCTTGTTTGGGACGTGCTTGGTGCACCTGAGATTCTAGGCAGGAGTGTGTGTGTATATATATCAGGTGCAAAGGAGAATTGGCAGATGTCGGTTTATCTGTGATGGCCAAAACCACGAGTAGGTGAGGTTATCTAATGAGGGTACAGCATCTAATGAGGAGAAGGGGAGAGGTCCACAAACATCTGTATTTAAATAAAAATAAGGAAGAAAAAGCCTTTCATGAGAAGGAATAGTGGTGGGAGGGAGATAAAAAAGGTAGTCCACCCCAAAACCAACAAAGGAAGTGTTAGGTAACAGCTAGGAATGAGTAGCCAGAGAGGAAATAAAACAGAGCCCCCACCCATTCCAATCTAACAATGAACAAAACAGGAGGCTAGAAACAAAAGGGAGACGTGTCTCACCAATTAATTCAGCAGCCCGGAGCCTGGTCAGATAAGATCGCCAGGTGTTCTGAAAATCACAAGACAGTGATTTTGCAGGAGGAGGGGAGCCCTTAAAGTTCTGTATGTATTGTTTTCACTATCTGGGGAAGATTATACCCTAAGAATCCTGAAACACTGATTCAAAAATCCTATGCACCCCTATGTTCATAACAGCATTATTTACAATAGCCAAGTGCTAAAAACAGCCTAAGTGCCCATCCATAAATAAGTGGATCAAAAAAACTGTGGTACATTTACACAATGGAGTACTACGTAGCAGAAAGAAGGAGCTTCTACCCGTTGCGACAGCATAGATGGAACTGGAGAGTATTATGCTAACTGAAATAGGCCAGCTGGTGAAAGACAAATACCATACAAGCTCACCTAAAACTGGAACCTAATGAACAAAACAAATGAGCAAAATAAAACCAGAGGCATGGAAACAAGGAGCAGACTGAGAGGGACCAGGAGGCAGGGGAGAGGGGGATAAGAGAGGAAAGAAAGGGAAAGGCCTAGTTAAAAAATAAGCATAAATGAGTCATGGACACGGACAACACGGTGGGGACTGGATGTGGGCGTGGGGGTGTGGGCAGGGCAGGGGAGAGCAATGGTGGAAAATTGGGGCAACTGTGATAGAACAACCATTAAAAAAAAAGCCTTTGTGGATTGATCTCAAGGTCTGGAAAGCAGAGGAGGAAGGGAACCTAGAAGCTGGCTACAAGCATAAAACCCCTAAAACCCCAATAGTCAGCGCACTCAGACGAGCTGGGTGCCCCCTTGCAGCTCCATGCTCAAGATTATTTCATAAATAAACTTGCTATCTTTTATCAACTATATGTGTTGTCTGTCATTCGAATTCTCTTGTGAGCAAGGCAAGAACCAAGGAAGGGGAGTCACCTAACTCGGGGCCCCCTGGTAACAGAAATATGGCCGAAAGTGATGGCATTTTTTCTGAGCAGCAGTTACTTGTGAGATGTGACAAATGTTCTGCTTTAAAAACTGGTCCAAGGGTAAAATGAGATCATGTGAACAAAAGTTCTTTGTACTCATAGATGTGTTATATAAAGGAGTGTTTCCCGTCACTCCAAAAAAAAAAAAAAAGAGGAAGAAAAGAAAAGAAAGAACTGCCTCTTCTGCCCCTGATAAGTGCTGCCTGTCCATAGACTCTTAGAGGAATAAATTCTAAAATGCAAGACTCACCTCACACCTCCACCTTGCCCTTTCGTTTTGACCTTTAGAAACCTTCTCATTTACTTTTCTGACTACTGACTTCCCTAACTTTGATTGGCTGAGGAGCAAGATAGTGAACACGAACATTGGAACTTTTGTCTTTGTGGAGCAAGAGAGACCTTAATATAAAGAGTGTTTCGACATTGTATTTACCTTCAAAAGCAAACTATTGAGTATATCAAAGAATGCATATCCGGAAAATGGTCAAGGTAACCTGCTTATTAAAAAGCGACCCAATCTTATCTGTGGGTAGAGCAGGGCAAATACGGTCAGTTCCTGGGAATAAATTACTTGCTTATACTTGAAGGCAGGGGCTTCATCATCATTCTCCAGACTCCTGGACTAAAGTATCCATAGGCGAGGGAGAAAAGAGAGGCATTGTATGGGCTTAGTAAGTGGGAAAAGTCATCACAACTTCCCCCGGAGGGAAATCCTCTGAGGTCAGCTATGTAATCTCCTTCTCTCTAGCGTGTCTCTTCAGTTCATCAATTGGCTGGTCGCGTCACTTCTCTGAATCCGTTTTCTTATCTGTAAAGATGCTAGATCTGTATTGCCCATTTTGAAATCCACTCGTCACATATGACTATGGAGCATTTGAAATATGGCTTGCCTGACTGGAGAGGTGCTGTAGGTACAAAACAGGTGCTGGATTTTGAAGATTTAGTACAAAAACAAATGTAAAATATTAATAACTTCTATTGAATATATATTATGATATTGAAATGATAATATTTCGGATATACTGGCTTGGGTAAAATATGTTATCAAAATTAGTTTTACTTTTATTGGCTTTTTAAAATATGAAAACTGGAAAACTTGGACTTGCATATGTGATTCTCATTGTAGATCATGTTTTATTGCTATCGAACAGCACTGCCCTTGATGGTATGTGAGGCCCCCCTTAGCTCCCTAGTTCTATGACTCTAAGTATTTTTCTAAGTACAGATTCCCTGCTAGTTACTCAGGAAAGGGAATAATTCAGAGAGCATTTAAAATAATTCTTGCCTTCCTGAAGCTCAGACTCTCATTATTGAGGCCAACCTTTAAATCAGTTGCAAGTTCTTGAATTAGCATTATATCTCATTAGCATGTGATATAATTAATGTCTGATCTTTCTGGCTCAACAAATATGGAGCAGTTAGAAAACAACCAGGTTGAATCTGCTTTTAAACTAACAGGATGTAAATGAAAGCAAGATAGCCCTGGGTGAATTCAGTATTTCATTTTAGGGAAGTTCCTAATGGACTTGAATTTTCAAGCATTCTTCTACCAAGGAGGTAGGACATAATTTCTTCCTCTGCCACTGACTTCTAAAAGCTGTTGGCTCATGCCCTGGCTGGTGTGTCTCAGTGGATTGAGTGCCAACCTAAAAACTGAAAGATCACTGGTTCACTTCCTAGTCAGGGCATGTGCCTGGGTTGTGGGCCAGGTCCCCATCTGGGGGTGTGTGAGAAGTAACCAATTGCTGTATCTCTCACACACTGATGTTTCTCTCCCTCTCCTTTTTTCTTCCTCTCTCTAAAAATAAATGAAATCTTAAAAAAAAATGCCCTGACCAGTGTGGGTCAGTGGGTCAGGCATCGTCCCACAAAGTGAAAGGTTGCGGGCTCAATTCCTGGTTAGGGTACATGCCTGCGTTGCAGGATCAATCTCCTGTTGGAGCATGTGCAAGAGGCAATGAACAGGCATGTCTCCCTCACATCGATGTTTTTCTCTCTCTTTTTCTCCTACCCTTCTCTCTAAAAGTAAATAAATAAAATCTTTAAAAAAAAAAAGCTGTTGGTTTATGTGGTACCTCCTAATTGAGGGCAGAAAAATAAAGAGAAACTTAGAGGCATGAAGGTGCATAATACTAATAAATTAAAAATGTATAATGGATGAATGAAATTTAACCTTTAAAAAACATTACCAATACCAAAAACCCCAGAAATTTAGAAACCTGCCTTGGTATCATTATGGTCATTGATACTCAGATAGGAATGGCTCAATTAGTATTTCAGGGAGAAAGAGACACTGCCTGAAGAAAAACTAGATAGACATCTCAGAGGCCAACTGTAAATATTATATGATAAAGTGTGATGCACAGTAAATTCAGATTCTAAACCAACTTCCTCATAACCTTTTGGACTTGATATTGAAAACATCAAATATGTTGAAGAAATGTTTTGTTGAGCCCTGGCCAGGTGGCTCAGTGGATTGCAGCATCATCCTATACACCAAAAGGTTGAAGGTTTGATTCCCGGGCAGGGCACATACCTAGGTTGTGGGTTCAATTTCCAGCTGGGGCACGTACTGGAGGTTACCGATCATCAGTGTTTCTCTCTCCCTCTCTCCCCACTTTGCCCTCTTCCTCTCTCTCTAAAATCAATAAACATATCCTCAAGTGAGGATTTAAGAAAGAAATGTTTTGTTAATTTGGCAGATTTTCTTAGCCTGAAATTTCCCTTCAGAAGGCAGAGAAAATAAATTCATTGCTATAACTGGAGCTGAGTTCTATCATTTAAAAGCAGGAATGCACTTACTCATTTTTGATAAAGTCGTTCAAGTCTCTCCACTCCCTTTAATAATCTTTGTTTTACAATTTTACAGTAGTTTAGAGCAAATTGTAAGTAGGTTTCTAGTAATCAGTAGAAAAAGATCACTCCAAATGTTCACTCTACAGTGAAAAGAACAAAGTGTAAGTCATACTCCTATTCAGGTGAAAGAATTTTTGCCTTCACAGAGCCCTTGGCTCTCCACTCTGATTCATACCTCAATTACCAATTGTAATGACAAATTGATTTTTCAGGAAAGAGCAATGCTGTGCAGCAAAAAGGAAATCAGCGAGATCGCCTCACGGAGTTGGGACTCTTAACGCATCTCCATATCTGCTGTTTTTGGAATTCACACCTTCTCCCATGGGAGAAAAAGAGCACATGTTATTCCCAACTGCTGTGTAAGCTCTTTGAGGCCAGGAATTCATTTATCTTTTCAGAAGCTAGTATAATGTTTGACACATACAGAATTCACTAAATGGTGAATTAAAGGGGAGTTTTAAAAGAGTTTTTGGATACAGGTATTTCATTTCCTTGAATGAAAGCTAGAAGATAGCTATTTCTGAGAAATAGTTTATATAGAGATTTAGAATGAATAAATGAGAGTTTAGATGTTGTGTATAAATTTAAGAAGCTTATGAGGACATGATGGAGAGTTGGGCTATTTCAGGTGTTATCGAAGAGCCAAACACAAACAGGAAGAAAGCAGCCCACTGCTTTTTGCATGTTGCAATGACAGAATGCAGACATTATTTGAGAAAAACAACTAACTGCAAATATTCTTCTAAATAAGCAGGAATGGAAGGTGGGGAAAGCTTCTGAAAGCATTTCATATTGGGACTTTTCACAGCTTTCCCACCTCTGGAGGTTTTAAGAGAATTGTTTCATGTGGTCTTTGGTTTCTGCAGCCTGTTCTTGAACACAAAGAGGTGTTTCAGGATGCCTGGTGAGTGAACAACGGCTTGCCTTTTTAATTTCTCAAAAATACATAAATTATACTGGTCACAAAACTTTTGTTGTTGTTGTTTTCAGGGGTCAACAGTAGCCTATGTCTTAGCACTCTCATCTGCGTGCTTTTTTTCCCTTATCTTTTAAAGAGTTGCTCTCAAAAGTCAAGAATAATATTACTTTTTACCAAATCCAAAAGCCCTCTCTTGGTCTTTGCTATCCATGACTTTTTATAACCTCCATTTGATTTCACTGACCACCTGCTCCTTCTTGAAACCTCCTCTGCTCTGATTTTCAAGATATCAGACACTCCGGACTCTGCCTAACTCTTTGGTAGTCTTTCTGTTTCCTCTAGACTTTTTCCTCTGGACTCATTGTTTTAGGCACTTCCTCAGGCTCAGTTTTGACCTTCTGACCCTTCTCTTTTCACACCCAAAAAAAGCTGATCCACTTAAACCCCTGCCCTTCGTCTATGCTATGTGGATGCTCCCAGATCTGTATACCCTACAGTCTGTGCCTGCATAGGAAAATTTCCGTCAGTCAGCTCTCCTTCAGCTTGACTCATTGCCTTAACCTCTAAACCCAGACCTCATTCCGGTTATTCCCTCCCAGTCAGGGGAACCATTCTCAAGTGGTTTATTTTTGCCTTCATTCTTCATAACTAGCCACCCACATAATGCTGTAGATTTTTTCCCTGAAATGTCTCCTATCTCTTCCTACCTGTTTTGTGGGCACCACCATCACACAAGTCCATTCAGATTATTGCACTAATATTCTGGCTGGCCACGTAGGAGTCATCCCATCGATCAAGATATCTGGACTCCTTTCCTTTCTGGTATATTTATCATGGTACCCACCTGATCAAATATCTTTACTGACTTTCTTTCCTTCATCTGAAAATCTACCCCCCCCCATGTTTAATGTAAGATAAAAGAACTGAATATAGCTAGTTTGGCAGGATAAGAGAGAGGAGTGGGGAGGGAGCATAAACTCGAGGTGAGGCTAGAGGTCTCGAGAGTGGAAAAGGTTGTGTGGGGCAAAAAATAGGTTTACAGTTATGATTATGCAAAACATGGTTTATTGTTGTATAATTATTTATTAATTTTTGTATTTCTCATACAAACTATAAACCTACTTTTGCCCCACCCTGTATATGTAATATCATCAGTTTGAATTTAAAAAATCACTTCAAAGGCAGAGTAACAGTGGGTTGTAACAAAAGAACAGTGGCCCCAGAGCCATTCAGAAAATACAAGGTCAGTCAGAAATCTATTCCAGTAGCTTTGGGGAGAGGTGATGGTGATGGGCAAGGGTGTGGTGAGGGATGTAGAGAGAGCTTGATGGATTTAAGAGTCACATAAATGACACAGTTTTAAGAAAACTTAGAATTGAAAAAGAGTTATTGGCATATGAAAATGGCAATATAGTGATGGCAGGGAGAGAAACATAAGAATTTCATCAGGGGGGTAAAGGAGGGAGTCATCAACTATAGCTCAGGTAAGTCAGAGAAGGTCTTACAGAGGAGGGGACACCTAAACAGAGCCTTTGAGGATGATTAGACAGAACAGGAAGGGAATGAATATTCCAGGCAGAAGGAACAGTGTTTACAAAGATACAGAGGGATGAAACATTTGTGTGTTTAGGAAACTCTATAAATTTAAATTCGGCTGATATTAGGGTGTAAGGGTAGGGGTAGTAGCGACAAAAATGACTCGACAGGATTACTGTGCATATCATGAGGGACTTGGGCTTTATCTCGTGGAACTGGGAGTCATTTAAAGGTTTGGGACAGTGGAGGGTCATTGATGACATTTGGATTTGGAGTCATTATTTCAGTAGCAGCGAAGACAGTGGGTTAGAGCTGCAATTTTCAACCTTTCTCATCTCATGGCACACAAAAGCTAATTAACTAAAATTCAGTGGCACACCCAAAATATTATGTTTTTTGCTGATCTGACCAAAAAATAGGTATAATTTTGATTCATTCACATTGGATAGTTATTGTTGTGTTGGCTGTTGTCAATTTTTTAAAATTTTATTTAGCAACCTAAGGGAACAGAGGTCAATACCCCTGACTAAATAGTCAGGTATTACATGTTTTAAAAATTTCTTGTGGCACACTGGTTGAAAATGCTGGGTTAGAGGAAGGGTTGACTGGAATCAGGGAGAGTAGCTGAGCAAACTCTTATGGTTGTCTAGAGGACAAGAATTAAAGCTGTAGCAGTGGAGAGGATGAGGAAAGAACAGAATAAGAAAACATGTAGATAAAAAAATGGACAGGTGTTCAAATGATTACATGTGGCGACTAAGGAAAGGGAGAAATCCAAGCCCCATTCCAAGTTTCTGGTGTGGGTAACTGGGCAGGTGATGGGGACATTAGCCAGAATACAGATACACTTAGGATAAATGATAATAATCTCTTTGGGAACCCGCAAGGTTCATGAGCTTCTGAAATGCGATATGGAGATGTCCAGTAAATTGTTGAATAAAAGAATCTGGAACTAAGGAGGAAGTTCTAGACTGGAAACACACACATGAGTTATCAAGATATATGTGTTAGGTGAAGAGGCTTCCCTGATTTTGGAAGTTCCGTTCTTACTTCTGACAGGGCCCTTAGTATATCCTTTTGGTGCTTTGAATAAATGGGAGACATTCATTTGATGGTTAAATGACAAATGGATCAAATCGAAAATTTAAGAGTGACTCATATGAGTATGTAAAAACTTTATAGAATAGCAACTCCACTATTATCACTGAATTTTCCCATCTATCTTCTTCATCAGTCACTTCAGGGAAGGGACCATGTCTTGATCAAATCCTCACTTCCTGGATTACTTTTTAATAGAAAGACTCATATAATAAATGTTTGTTGAATGAATAAACAAGTTAAGTTTAGTCAGAAAATGTGGGGAAAATCTCCCTGGGCAGAAGCAGTGTCCAAAGGCATTGAAGTGAGTTCAGATAATTGCAGTTTTATGAAATCTTTCCTGATTACCTTTCAAAAATGTATGTTGGTCAGAAACTTGGGAGCCACTCTTTTATGTGTGTTGGTCTGGCGCTAGTACTTTAGGTAACAACAACTAGCTGGAGAGACATATCATGAGTCCATTTGTTTTATGATTTCCCTGAAGCATTTGTCCCTAAAATGTACTTCATAGCTTTATCCATAGACATTTTAAAGTTTACTGTTAAATTATTATCATGAGAGTAGATATGTTTTATGTACATTTTAACACACCTTAGGATGGTATCAAAGTCATTAGATGTAAACTGGCTGCCAAACCAGCCTGATAAATCTTAGGGCATTTAAAGTGCAGATGCAGCCCCATGAATTGCTCTTCTAGTTTTACAGACCTACTAGATTACAAACCCTCAGGGAAGAAGGTACAAACAATTTGTCAGTAAAATTGTTCACACTTGCTTGGCAGGCGCTTTCCTGCCTTGCCTCTTTGTTATAGACTGTACGTGTCTGTCACCATGGTTTTAAACGTCCCAGACAAAACATCTCAGGCAAAACCAGAACATGTGTAAAAGAAATAATTGGTCCCTTAATCTCCTCTGACTCTCTGCTTGGTAGATTTTGGATGCCAGAGTTTGAGTCATAAGACTAAGGTAAACATTCAGGTATGGAACCTCAGGACTGGCCTTTCACACATGAGTGTGTGTATGGACTACGTACATTTTGAGAGTAGATTTTCCTAGGGCCGAGATAGTAGAGCATTTTTAATGCCTATAAAGAATGACCGTAGCACCTGACACTATGGTTATACTAGAAATATTTAACAACCAAGATAGCTCTGTCATTAGCCAATCAGAACGTATGTAGGGCCATTAGGATAAAGCCAGCTGACCCTGTTGTCCTGCTGGGTACCGGTGAACATCTGTGGAGCCTGGCACAGGCAAGCTCTGTGGTGCCTTGACTGATCAGGTCCAGTCTCGATCCCATTTTCCTAATGCAAAGCCTTGTATTCGACAAATATCAGCTGAACTACTATTTATTTATTTGCCTAAATAAATAAATTATTTTAATTCCAGGAGCTCTCCCAACTCCACTGTAAGGTTGGGGAACTTCATTCTCTTTGCTTTCGTTTATATCTTAACCAGGTCATCCTGGAGTACAGGAAGGACCTGGCTTCTTGCATCAATCATTTTAGTGAATCTGGCCAATTCTTAAGAATAGAGATAGCTCTCCAGTAGTATGTGTGTAAAATGCTTAGAACTGTATTAGGCATATGCTAAACACCATGCAAGTAGAGTTAGTATTACTGTCATTTTAATTTTTATTGTTGCTAGTATTATTATACCACTTTGTATTTGCTATACTTGTAGGCACTGTGATAATTTATGAGCATTAACTCAGAATTATGAAATTCATCTATTATCTGCTATTCAATACAACACATTAGGTAGCCATCTAGGGAAAAAAAGCACTTGAATCCCTACCTCCACTTAAAATAAATTCCAGAGGGTGCAAAGATTTAACTGTGAAACACAGCATCAAAAAATAATAGAACATACACAGGATAATTTTTAATATTGAATCAGCAATAGGGAAATTCTTTTAAGTTAAAATAAATCTCAAAAGGCATAAAATAAAACATTGATATTTAATTCAACTAAATTAAATTTAAAAATGACTTATGAGGATAAAACAAAGTCAAAATACAATTATAATTGGGAAAAACTTACAACCTGTAGACAAATGGCTAATTTCCTTAATACATAAAGAGCTCAAATTAATTCCTAAGAAAAAGTAACCCAGTAGCAAACTAGCTAAGGATACATACACACGTACACACACACACACACACACATTTAATTATGCAAGTGCTCTAACATAAAAAGAAGCTCAGCTTTATTAAGAATAAGAGATATAAAAATTGGCAGTTACCATTTTTCAACCATCATATTGACAAAGATTAAAAACCGAAAACACTATGTTGACTTAGTGGTTATGGTGAGGGGAAATAAATATTCTCAAACATTTTTGGTGAAAGGGTAAATTGATCCAACTCCAATGGAAAACAATTTGGCAATCTCTATTAAAAGTAAAAATGCAAGCCCTTTTGATTCAAGCAATTCTATTAATAATTTATCCTAAAGATAATTATTTTTGCAAATTCAAAATAAGAAATGCAGCATTGTTTATAGTAGCAAAAAGTAGAAAACAACATAAGTATCTATTAATATGGATCAAGCTGAATAAATCATAATAGTTCCATACTGTGGGATACTAGCAACCCTTAATAAAAATAAAATTGGTCTTTATGTACTGATATAATCTACAACCTGCAACATAAGTTAAAGTAAAAAATGCAAGATGCAATACATTGTGTGTAATGAGGTACCATTTATGTAAAAATATTTTTTCATGAATACTTCCATAAACATAGAATATCTCTGGATAAGAAACAATAACAGGGGCTACCCCTGGAGAGGAATACTGGGTGACTGGAATACCATTTCACTATATTCCCTTTGTATCTTACACTGCGAGTATGTTACACATTCAAAATTAATTAAAAATTTTTAATTTTCATAAATATCATACCTTATCCTGGTTTTTAAAGTGATAGAATCTTAGACTTGGAAGAGACTTTAGAGGTTACCTCATCCAGTCTTTTACAAATGCAGGAAACCATTTTGCCGTAAGAGCAGCACATGGTCTTTTACTTTCTTGAACATTTTATTAATGAGACCCTACTTGTTGTTGAAACAGCTTACTCTACTTTAGGGTACGCCTAATTCATTTCTTCATTGATCAGTTTAACTAATATTTATTAAATACTTAATAAGTATTTAGCTTTGGGTGACTTTTGTAAATCCCTCATTATATATACCCCAAAATATATCTCTTTCTTTGGCATCTACTTACTTACTTAATTAATTAATTATTTAAGTCCTCACCTGAGGATATGTTTTTATTGATTTTAGAGAGAGGGGGAGAGAGAGATAGAGAGGGAGGGGGGAGGGAGAGGGAGACACACACACACACACACACACAGAGACAGAGAGAGAGAGAGACAGAGAGAGAGAGACAGAGAAACATCAGTGTGACAGAAAAACATCAACTGGTTGCTTCCCATACTGCACCTGGACTGGGGATCGAACCAACAGCCTAGGTATATACCCTGACTGGGAATTGAACTAGAAGTTTTTTGGTGTACTGGATGACGCTCCAACTAACTGAGCCACCTGACCATGGATGGCATCCATTTAGTTTACTTTTGTTTTCCAGACAAGCAGATGAGTACCCTTTAGTAACTGGAGAATCCTTATTCTGTGCTAAATACACTCTGCTATCTATTCAGTTCCTCATAAGAAATATGCAATGGTTTTTAGATTCTTGCTCAACCTTGGAAGATTTCATCTACTTTTCATTTTTTTTTTTTGTATGCCTTCTGCACTGTGGTGCTCTGAACTGATTTTGACATTCCAGAGTGACCAGACTAGCAGAGAACAGATATATTTTGATCTGGATTCTATAATGTTATTAATACAGTCTAATATTATGTTAATTTTCATTAGCAACATTGTGAAATGGCTCAAGTTGATTTTACAGTCAAGAAGAATCAGTAAAAACAAAAAGACAATCCATGTATTGGGAAAAAGTATGCAAATCATATAGCTGATAAGGGTCTTGTATCCAGGTTAAGAAAATAGCACTTTCAACTCAATAATAAATAGGCAAATAACCCAATAAAGAAATAGGCACTAAGTTTGAATAGATAGTTCTTTTAAGAGGACATATAGGAGGTCAATAAGCACAAGAAAATATGCTGAACATCATTTGTTATTAGGGAAATGTACATCAAAACTATGAAATAGCACTGTATACTCACTAGGAGAACTACAAGACAGACAGTAACAGGTGTTGGAGAGGAGTTGGAGAATTGAACTGCTCATGCATTGCTATTGGGATTGTAAAATGGCGCAGCCATTTTGGAAACAACCTAGCAGCTCCTTAGAAATGTAAGGGAAATAGAAGAGTTACCCTAAAACCCAGCAATTCTTCTTCTAGGTATTTTCCTAAGAGAAATGAAATTATTTACATATATCTGTATATATTTATAGTCTCCACACAAAAATTTGTGCATGAATGTTCATAGCAGCATTATTCACAACAGCCGAAAAAATGGAAATGACCCAATGTCCATAACTCTTGAGTGAAGAGCATACTCATATAATAGAATATTATTTGGTCAGAAAGCGAAATGAAGTACCGATACATTCCACAATGTAAATGAAACTTGGAAACGTTATGCTAAACAGCCAGTCACAAAAGAACACATATTGTATGATTCCCTTTATATAAAATGTCCAAAATCCAAAGTAGGCAAATCTATACAGTAGATTAGTCTTTGCCAAACAACGAGGAGAAGGGGGAATGGTACGAGACTACCAATGAGTGTGAGCTTTCTTTTTGGGTGATGAAAATGTTCTAAAACTTGATTGTGATGATGATTGCATAACTGTTAATATACTAAAAACCACTGAATTTTATACTTTAAAAGGGTTAATTTTATGGCATGTGATTTATATCTAAATACAACTATTTTTGCAAAAATAGTCTGCATGTCAGAATTCTTAATGATTTTGCGCCATGGATTCCACTGGCAACCTAGTATCTATCTGGATCGGTTTTTGGAATGTTTTTAAATGCAAAAACAAAACACACTGGATGCAAATGAAAGCAATAAACTGAAACAGAGGTTTATTCTTAAGCTGTTTTGAAACATTATCAAATCATGTCTCCATTATTATTGCTGATTTTGAACATTAATGCAGAGATTTATATTTATTTTTGTTGAATTTAATCTCAGTTGCTTTTCATCTCAATAGCCTGTCAGGATCTTTTTGATATCTGCTATTGTCATTTCATACATGTTCTTTTGAGCTTTGCTGGGTGTATTCCTTTTTCTCCATCTGAATTATTGACATAAATGTGGAATAGCATATGGCTAGAATGAGACCTTATAGTGCTCAGTTAAAGATCTTTCTACACTTATTCTTATTACAGGAACCTAGATATACTTTTAATAAAGTTACTTACCTACAAATGAACAAAATCTGTTACTCTTATTTAGCCCACACTGTAAGGACCATTGCTAGATGCTGGAAGGTGAAAATGACATTCTCTATGTTCAATTTACCTTGCAGTCTAATGGGGGAGACAGAAACAGTTGTGAAACGGGGAGCTGTGGGAGGAGCAAAGAAGACTAGTGAGGGAGGTTAGGGGCCATACCATAAAATGCGTAACACATCAAGCTAAATATAACATTTACAGGTCATGTAAGACTTTGGTGCTCTAAAGAATTTTTCTGATGTTACAATTTAATAACCATTTCAAAAATAATGATGTGTGATGAATTTGGCATGATTTTTCTTTGTGAACCTATTTTTCTTCCCAGTCAACTCTCACCTTTTTCCTAAGTTCTTTAAAGCTATCTCTTTATAATCCCTTAAATAATTTTGCAGAAGGTTGTCAGATGGATTGAAGACCAAAATAAACTGTGAGCAACAAGAAAGAAGAAAAAAGCCAGTTCTCAAAGAGAAGTCAGAGGAGGGAAGTAGACATAGGCCAGCGTTCAGGACACAGTCCAAATTGTTCATAACTGCAAACCCATTTTGGGGCTCTGTGAGACAGTGGTGTATTAAATTGTCTCTATTATTATTATTATTATTATTTTTGCTTAAAATATTTTGAGTTTTTTTCAGGCTTGTTATTGAAAGACTTGTAGTTAATACAGATATATTACCTTCTATGCTTTTCTGAGAACATACATGCTATCTTAAAAACATAGGGTGACTTCACCTTTTTCTTCTGTTAACTTTCTTTTGAGCTAGACATGCTCTTTTCTTCCACTGCTATCCATTTTATTCTTTTTTCTTTTATATTATTCATTCCATCTGTAATGCACCTCTATTCAAAACCCTAGCTATCCTTTAAGACTCACATTAAATAACTAGATAAGCCACAGTCTTCCCTAAGTCTGCCTAATAAAATTTAATGTTTGTCCTATTTGAACCCCCTTATATTTTATTTGTACTTCTCTTTTATTTCTTCTTTTAGAAGTAAATATTTTTTAAAGTATATTTTATTGATTATGCTATTACACTTATCCCATTTTTTCTTCCCTTTATTCCCATCTACCCTGTACTTCACCCCAACACCAGTATTCCTCCTCCACCCCCTGCTTAGTTCATCCCCATGGGTCATACATATAAAAGCTCTTTGGCCTCTCCATTTCCTATACTGTTCTTAACCTCCCCCTGTTTATTTTGTACCTACCAATTTATGCTTCTCATTCCCTGTACCTTTTCCCCCATTCTCCCCCAGCCCCTCCCTGCTGATAACCCCCATGGGATCTCCATTTCTGTGATTCTGTTTCTGTTCTAAGTTGTTTACTTAATTTGTTTTTGTTTTTGCTTTTTGCTTTTAGATTCAGTTGTTGATAGTTCTGAGTTTGTTGTCTTTTTACTGTTCATAGTTTTGATCATCTTCTTTTTCTTAGATTAGTCCCTTTAGTATTAATTTAATAAGGACTTGGTGATGATGAACTCCTTTAACTTGACCTTATCTGGGAAACACTTTATCTGCCCTTACGTTCTAAATGATAGCTTTGCTGGATAGAGTATTCGTGGATGTAGGTCTTTGCCTTTCATGACTTTGAATACTTCTTTCCAGCCCCTTTTTTCCTGGAAGGTTTCTTTTGAGAAATCAGCTGATAGTCTTATGGGAACTCTTTTGAATGTAACTGTCTTCTTTTCTCTTGCTGCTTTTAAGATTCTCTCATATCTTTAATCTTGGGTAATGTCATGATGATGTGCCTTGGTGTGTGCTTCCTTGGGTCCAGCTTCTTGGGGACTCTCTGAGCTTCCTGGACTTCCTGGAAGCCTATTTCCTTTGCCAGATTGGGGAAGTTCTCCTTCATTATTTCTTCAAATAAGTGTTCAATTTCTTGCTCTACCTCTTCTCCTTCTGGAGCCCATACGATTCAGATGGTGGAGCATTTAAAGTTGTCCCAGAGGAAAACTTTGGAAACTTAGGAAAGCCTCTCCTAATTTTTTTGAATTCTTGTTTCTTCATTCTGTTCTTGTTGAATGTTTCTGTCCTCTTTCTGCTTCAAATTGTTGTTTTGGGTCCCAGTTTCCTTCCCTTCACTGTTGGCTCCCTGTATATTTTTCTTTATTTCATTTTTCATAGTCTGCACTTCTTCTATTTTGTGACCATCCTCAACTATTTCTGTGAGCATCCTTATTACCAGTGTTTTGAACTATGCATCTGATAGGTTGGCTATGTCTTCGACACTTGGTTCTGTTTTTGGAGTTTTGATTTGTTCTTTCATTTGGGTCACATTTCTTTGTTTTGCTCCTGTTACATTGTTAGGGGCAGAGCCTTAGGTATTTGCCAGGGTGGGGTGATTCACATCAGTGTGTGTGGCCCCGTATGTGGAGGAGGGCTCAGGGAGGGAACAGTGCTGCTTGCTCAGCTCTCCTCTGGCTTTCAGTCTCTTCCCCCACTACCCACATGCAAATTGGGCCCTTTTGGCGCTGATTCCTGAGTGGGTGGGCTTGTGTATGTTCTAGGACCCTGTGGTTCTCTTCAACAAACTCTCCTGGGAGGCCGGGAGTTTCTCCTGCTGCCACAACCCCCACAGATTTTTATAGCCAGAGGTTTTGAGGCCTTTTCCCTTGCTGGAACCCTGGGTTGTGTGATCTGTCTCACTTCCCTGTTGTTCCTGCTGGTTTATCTGCACAGAAATGTGGGACCATCCTGTCTGACATCTTCCACCTTGCTGCATGTCCTCTCCACCCCAGCTTCCCATCTCCACCCCTCCTACCACTCTGGATGAATGTTTCTTCCTTAACTCCTTGGTTGTTGGGCTTCTGTAGAGTTTGATTTTCTGGCAGTTCTGGTTGTTTTTTGTTTTTAAATATGTTGTTGTCCTTCTTTTGGTTGTACAAGGAAGCAAAGTGTATCTACCCATGCCTCCATCTTGGCCAGAAGTGTCATTTAGAAGTAAATATTTGGAAGACAGTCACTGTGCTTTCTTCATGTATATACATATATTAATTCACTTCCAACTTTAGCAGGTCAGACCTAGTTCTTTGTACATAAGACTTGCTCAATATATATTTTGTTGAGTTGAATTAAATGGATACTTACTACATACCATCCTTTTGCAAATAATAGGCTTCCAAATTAGGTGATGTTTTTCTGTAAGGAAACAGTTATTAAGGAATGGGTATGGGACTAGAATTTGTGCCTGGTATTTAGTAGACATGTAATAAGGATTATTGAAAAACTAATTCTTTCATAGACCAACAATTGAATTTCTTCCCTGTGTTAAGCAGTGTTCTAGTTACTGGATAATCAGCAGTGAATGGAATCATGACAAATGAACTAACAACAGGGAGCTCATATTCAAGTCTAGGAAATGGATGGTCAGTAAAAGAACATAGTCCTGGGGAGAAAAATAAGGCATGGCAGGATGTATAGGATGTGTGTGGAAGGGAAAGTTGGCAATTTTAAAATAGAGAACAAAGGAAGTCGTACTTAACTACTAATGTTTTAGTAAGAATGAAAAGAGTTTAAAAAACACAACAAGGCCTGCAGGTATCTTTAGGAAGAGCGTTCTTGAGAGAGCGAAAGGAAAACCAAAAGCAAAGGGCCAGGGCAGGGGCGTACCTGCCTTATACTGGGGACTGGGGACCTGGCGGCTGGGGGAGAGGTCGTGGCGGGAATAACTGCCGAAGATGAGGCCAAAGAGACACCCATGGGCCAAACAAGTGGGACCTTTCGGCCTCTTAAATACTTTGGTTTTTACTTTAGTGTGAGATAGAAAGTCATTAAAGGGTTTGAGTAAAAGAGTTTTGTGCTACGAACTTTTAAGGAGCCCTCTCGAACGCTGTACTGATTTCATAAATTGAGGAGGAGACAAGGGCCACATCTGGTAAACAGTTAGAAGAATGTTGCAGTAGGTGAGCGATGACGGAGGATGCCGCAGGGTCCAGGGTAGCTGCAACAGCAGCAACGGGACGTGGCCTGCTCCAGGGTATGTATTTTAAGGTAGGGCTGAGTGAGTGATCTCATATTAATTGCCCAAATTGACAACTTTAAGGTAGCAAATAAACAAATTAGAAAGTTCAATAGAATTGATTCTAAATAAACTTTGTAAATTATACTTATTATTTAATAACCTTTAACACCAAAATGTTTTATTAAGCGGTAGGAACCCTTTTTTCCCACCTGAATGGCAAAATGAGGTAGCCAGTAGTATGAACCTGTTGCCCATAGAAGGAAGTTGGGTAGACCTGGGCTTGCTTGCAACCTGTTTTCATCTACAAGCTGTGCAACTCAGGCAAGCAGCTCAAAGGCTCTTTGGTCTCCTGTGCAGGATAATTATGGTGATTAAATGAAATAACGCGTGTATACTGTCCAGCACGGTGCCCGGCACATAATAAATACATGCTCAGGTTAGTACCTTTTTCTTGTTCTCTTTCCAATATACAGTAAGTCCCCGTGTACTGTTGCTAGGTCCTGTGGCTGTAAGTGAAATGACATAAAACAAAACAAATTTTACCATAGAGCAATTGATATAACAAGAGTTAAGTTCCTATGGATCTCATCAACGTTATAATGAAATGACAGTGGCTGAAACCACATTAATCAGGGACCTGCTATGGCCCTCCAGCTCTGCCCAGGAATATTTGTCATAAATATGTTAGAAAATCCAAATCTTAAACATGCCTTATGTCACTTTTATTATTAAATAAAATGAATTTCAGAAACAGGAGAATAGAAAATACACATTTTCATGATGTGCTTTCCTAGGAAAAATGTTTGAATCTGAAAAGAACTATCTAGTTTATTATCAAAACCAACCATTTTATTAGGATTTTACATTGAAATAGACTTGCTGTTTTCTAATGACTCAGAAGTAGAGCTATTTCCAAAAAGTTTCATAGTTTTATTAATTTTATTCCTCTTGAATAAATATTCTTTTCCTGAATACCAATATTTCAGAAAAGTAAAACAAAGTTTAAGGGACGTGGTTACATTTGAGAAGTTAAGCTAGGTGATTTTTACATTCTGGGAAGAAATTAAGAAAATATGCCAGCCATCACTTAAAAAAAGCCAACCACCTAACACACAGACCTCAGCAATTTCCTCTTACATTTATGCACACACCACATTCAGATCTCCATCCCCCCACCCCCTCTCACTCACACACACACACAAACACATGCGCGCATTCATAAACATGCTCCGAGGAAATGTAACTCTTGTATCCCAAAACATTTTATTTGGCTCAGATGGTGTTTAGAATGTCATTCCAGAACAACTTCTATACTTTTCCTTTTCAAAAGCTCCAATCAGATGATTATTTCCCCGTTATGCCCAGATAAAAAATTAATGGATTTAGAAAACATTAACTTATCTAGTATTTTTTGCCTGTACAAAATCAAGAACCTGTTGGATAGAGATTTTTCGCCAGTTACTGATTTTTGGATCTCTGTGCCTTGCTTTCAAGATTGTGTACCACATGGTCCCGTTTTTGACTGACTGTGCCGTTTCCTGCTGCGATGGTACGCCTGGCTGCAGCCAGGGGGATCTGCTAGTTACCCTGGGCACGTGACTCGCCCACGCCTTCCCTTAGTCATTTCCCTGACCATATCCTAGCCTGAATTTTTTGTTATGTCTCTACTTTATGCCACTTCCTTTCTTATTTCAAAACACTTCTCAAAACTTCGTGTGACCTTCCGGTATTAACCTGCTCTTAGTAGTTCCAATAACCTCTTAGAATATATGGATCTGTATTAAAAAGTGATGCTAGTAAGCCTCTTACAATGTCAAGAAATAGTTGATGTTTCCAGTACGGAGTTCTGGGGCTGGAAGGCATCTTAGAAGTTACCTAGCGTAACTCCTTCAGTTACCAAATAAGGAACAATGAGGTCTAGAGAACTTTCTTTGCTTAGGATCAGATCTCCCGGTCTCCTGACTCCTAGCCTGGAGTTCTTTCTATTACTTCTTACTCTGTTTTATAGTTAGTTCCTTCCCTCAGTGCAATTATTTTAATCTGGTTACTAATACAACTCAATGTGTCCTGTGATAATACCAGAGTTTCCATCTTCCATCACTTAGTAACTGTTTGTCTCATTTCTTCATCTGTGAAATCAGAATAGTGGTAGTCCCTACATTTTGGGGTTATTGTGAGGTCTTAATGAGATGACCCATGTACCTGGCACATGGAAGATGCTCAGTAAATGTTAGTGGTGGTGGCGATGATAAGGAGTGAATATAAAATATTTGTACTGGGTTGATTTTGTTTGTTCTTTGGGGTTGTGTCCTGGTGTCTACACCTTTCTTAAACTTCCTCTCTTCCTATGGGTGCTCTCTCAAAAGGCAATTTACATCCTTCCTGTTAATAACTGCGCGAGGATCCAGAACAAGGGAAGTCACCCATGCTAGACCACAGAAGCCGTGAGTAGCTATGGGCCACCTGGCAGAGGCAGCGATGGAACAATAAGTGAGACTTGGTTCTCGTCTTCAAAGAACAAGAAATTTAGTTGGCAAGTCGGATCTAAAACCCCAGGAATAAGCTACAATTAAAGTTATAACCCAATCCTTAAGTGACTTAAAGTGCAGGAGCTAATTGGAGAATAAATTGCTAAATCTAGAGTTGAGTGGTCAGGGAAGACTTCTGATGACAACGGACTTGTGTCAAGGCCTGGGGTCCCAGTGAGAGTAGTGGAGGAGAGCACACACTCCCAAGGGCAGGAGCGGAGCGTTCTGTGAATGCCGAGGAGAGTGGAATAGCTAAAATGTGGCATCGTCATTCATTTTCTGCTTACTGAGCTGCAAAGCTTTCGCTCCATCTCTGACCCTCCCTTCTCTCAGATATGCTTATCAATTAGCTACTAAGTCTTGCCATTCAGAGTTTTTTTTTGTTGTTGTTCATTTATTTTGCTATTTCCTGCATTCAGACCCTCCGTCCCCCCTTTCTTGAAGAATTGCTCAAATATCCTCTTGTCAGTTTACCTCTAATTTCTCCTGGCATCTGTCTACTCCTAGAACCACTACTGGGAACATCTTCCTAAAACACAGCAGTGATGCAAATAACAGTTGCAATTCACTGAGCACTTAGTTAATCTCTTTAGTAATCCCGAAGTAGTGTTATGTATCCCCTTTATAATAAAGGAAAAGACTCAGATTTAAGAGAACTTAAATGACTGGTCCAAGGCTACACAACTAATGAAAGTTAAACGGAGATTTGAAACCCACAACATTCCAACTCTAAAGTCTGTGTATTTCGTGGTCTGCATTACTTGAAATAAACCAAACACTGACAATAATGACAGATTATTGGTTTATGGTCCTCAATGTTTCTAATCTCGCACCCTTGCAAGCAAGTCTGTCTTAAGCCCCTCATCACTAGACATAAACCCATGCCCCTCTCTCAGATTACAGTCCACTTGCACATGCAAGCGAGCACTTGTACGTATACACGCGCTATCTGTTTGTGCACCAAACATTCTGTGACTTAGTAAAATTTGAATAATTACTATAAATTTCACAGTGACCGCACACAGCCTTCCGCCAACTCCGGGCTTCCCTTTTCTCTCTTTTCTATTTCATTGTTAAGTGCTCACCTATTCCAATTTCTTGTCAATTCCACTCTGGAATTGACAAGAAATTCTCCCCCTTGCACAGATCAGTGCTGCCTGCACCCAGGCCACAAACTGATCTCTGCTTGACCCCAGGGAAAATGTCAATGAACAGCATTTTCTCCCTCTTCCTATGTGGGGAAGAACAAACCGCAATGCAAGCCTGAGGTTAATTTTTGTAGATGCAGTTACAAGGAGAGAGAAGCATCAGACTTCAGTCAAAAATATAATCACGGCTGTTTTCTCCATAAGACGTATCACCATCTAACATATTTATTATTTTCCAGCTGTATATATTTTTAGTAAGCTCACTGAGGATGGGTTTTTATTCTATTTTATTTACTATTATATCTCCAGCACCTAGAAAATGCCTGATCTATTGTAGTAATTCAATACATATTTGAAAAATAAAGGATTATCAGTGTTGATTTGATGAGCTGTTGACTTCATGAGCTGTTCAGAGGTAGCTGAATAGCTGTCTAGAGATAGTACCTTCTTTATGAGCATCTCCTGCCCATCGCCTCTAATCCGCTCTATTTGCCTCTTCCTTTCTTCCGTATTCTCTCAAGAAGAGCTTCCCATCTTACTGTCCTGAATATTTAGTTTTGTAATTTTACAATAACTATGGTTCTGATTCCTAGAAAAATAAACACTTCAGGGAATCTATCCTATAGTTTTCTAAGTGTACAAACAGATACCCGGGTCAACTCTCGGTTATTTTTCCACAGCAGGAATGCACTGAAGTTAAATAAACAAAAAAGCATGCTGTTTGGTATCTGGGTAATTGGTCTGAAGCTTTCCATTACAAGCAGTGGAAAAGAAGAGCCTGTTGAATCATAGTATGAAATGATTTTTAAAAAAATTCTCACCCAAGGATATGTTTTTATTAATTTGAGAGAGAGAGAGAGAGAGAGGGAGAGAGAGAGAAATGGACACGAGAGAGAAACATTGATCGGTTGCCTCCCATATGCGCCCCGACGAGAGATTGAACCCACAACCTAAGTGTGTACCCCAGACTGCAGATAGAACCTGCAGCCTTTTGGGGTACAGGATGACACACAAACCAACTGAGCCTCCCAGCCAGGGAGAAAATGATTTTTAAATCATGGAAATCTAAAAGGCAATACGATTTTTTGGTATCTTTACTTGTGCTTGTTTATTTCACCTGTTTCAGGAAAGTGAAATCGCTTTTTCCGAAAGGAATGCTTCTACCTTTGCACTTGATTTCATTTCCTCCTGACCACTCCATGACCCTCTTGATCCCTTGCCTGGACTGTTGAAATTGCGTTCTAACTGGGGTCATTACCTCCAGTCCCTGCCCCACCTCTGACAAGTACTCATACTGTTTCCAGAGGGATATTTCTGGCTATGAGTGATTATGTCACCATATGCCTTCATTTATTTTATGGAAATTATCTGTATATCTGTTGATCTTAACTAGAATATGCAACCTTAGAAGCCTTATATTACTTTACAGTAGTGACTAGTATGGCACCTGTTGGTATTAATTCCTTTATCTTTTGTGTCTCCAAAGGACATTGTTTTTTGTGTCTCCAAAAGCCATTACTTATCTAATTTTTGACTGCTTTTTTGCATTTGAAAATTAAAAAAAAATTTATTGTATTGTATTTTTTCCCATTACCATTTATTCCCCTCATAACCCTCTTTCACCTCCACCCCCTCCCATTCCCCTGCAATCACCACACTGTTGTCCATGAGTCCTTTTTCTTTTTGGCTTGATCCCTCCACCCCTTAACCCACCCTCCCAGAACTGTCTGCCTGCTCTTGTATCTGTGCGTCTGTCTCTATTTTGCATGTTATTTCAGTTTGTCCATTAGATTACACATACAAGTGAAAGCATTTGGTATTTATCTTTCTCTAATGGTCCTATTTCACTTAGCATAATGTAACCCATGCTGTTGCAAAGGGTACAATCTTCTTTTTTACAGCTGAGTAGTATTCCATAGTGTAAATGTACAATAGTTGTTTTATCCATTCTTCTACTGATGGACACTTGGGCTGCTTCCAAACCTTGGCAGTTGTAAATAATGCTACAGTGAATGTAGGGCTGCTTATATTCTTTCAAGTTAGTGTTTTGAGTTTCTTCACATAAATTCCCAGAAGTGGAATCACTGGGTCATAAGGCAACTTCATGTTTAAGTTTTTGAGGCAACTCCACACTGCTTCCCACAGTGGCTGTACCAGTCTGCATTCCCACCAACAGTGCAAAAGGGTTCCCCTTTCTCCACATCTTCACCGGTACTTACTGTTTGTTGATTTATTGATGATGGCCATTCTGACAGGTGTGAGATGGTATCTCATTGTGGTTTTCATTTATATTTCTCTGATGATTAGTGATGTTGAGCATCTTTTCGTATGTCTATTGGTCATTCCTATGTCCTCTTTGGGGAAGTTTCTATCCAGGTCCATTGCCCATTTTTCAACTGGATTGTTTGATTTTTTTGGTGTTGAGTTTTATAAGTTATTTATAAATTTTGGATATTAACACCTTACCAGATGAGTCAGCCAATATGTTCTCCCATTCAGTGGGTTGCCTTTTTATATTGTTGATGGTTTCTTTTGCTCTGCAAAAACATAGTTTGTATTTGCGTAAAAACAGACACATAGATCAATGGAATAGAATAGAGAGTGCAGAAGTAAACCCATGACTTTATGGTCAATTAATATTTGACAGAGGAAGCAGGCACATGCAATGGGTGTGCAAGTTGACAACTAGTATGTGGAGTTCTTAGGTCCAGAGAACTATGGATCTGACACATTCTGAAGGCCCCAGGCTTTACCAGCTGTGAGACTCTAAGGGACCACATTAACATTAATACAGGGGTTGGCAAAAGTATGTTTACAGTTGTAATACAAAGAAATAATACAATAATTAATAAATAATAATACAAAAATAAACTGTTTTGCATACTCACTACTATAAACATACTTTTGCCCACACCTGTATTTCCTTTTCACCAGCATCCAGTCCCCACCTGTCACTAGGGATCCAGCCTCCTCATGTCATTTTGCATATACTCCAAAGAGTAGGCTATCACAAGCATCCAGGGATCAGTCCGCTTTTTTGTGTTCTTTTTATTGCCATCTCAAAGACACCTTAACCGATTTTTCCGCTTCTACTGCGTAGATGTTGAGGATGCTAACTCCCAGTGCTCTCGGTCGCTAATCCTTGAGTTGTCAGAGCAGTGCTGAGCCCTGTACTGCCTTTTGTCACCAGGGCAACCATAGAGGGAGAAGAGCTGGGGCCAGAAGATTGCCTGCACTTCAGAGAATGGTGATACCTAGTGAAGGAGAAGAAGGGGGAGGAAGATGACCAGTGATAGAGCCCAAATTAATGAAAGTTTCCAGAACTGATTAGGCAGAAAATCTTGAACATGTTGAAAACTATTTCTTTTCTTTAGCAATTGGTTTTTAAGGATATCATCAGAGATTCCATAATTATTTATTTTATGGGTATTTACTCCAAGATTGTTTATATGAGTCACTTCCATAGAGCAAATTTGATCAAGCAGTCAAACAGAGGTCAGATTGCAGTGATGAGTGAATCAGGAGGAAATAGAGACAGGGAAATCAAGGAGGAAAATGTAGCACAACCTTTAGGAGAACAGCAGAAGGCCCCAGTCAGACAGAGGGAATCCGATGTGACTGAGCAGAGTAGAAGGGAGGATGAACAGAGGTGAGGATAGAGCAGGTTACTCGGGACTTCATAAGCCAGGGACTGGTGGCTGGGTTTTATCTTGGAGACAGGGAAAATGGAAGAGTTTAACTAGGCAGTGAGGTGATCTGATTTTCTATTGGAAAACATTTACTTAGGCTATTATTTAAAGCATACATTTTAGGGGGAAAAAGTCGAAACAGTGAGGACCAGTTAGCAGATTATAACAAAAGATTGAACAGCCATATCTTTCCTAGTTATATTCATAACCCTGCAATAAACAAAGATGTGGATTTCTCCATGTTTTAGGTTATTCCCTTTGGAGAAAATTCCTGAGTTAGAATGACTGAATAAAGATGATTTTTTACAATCCTCACCTGAGGATGTTTCCAATGATTTTAGAAAGAAAGGAAAGGGGGCGGGGAGAGGGAGGGGGAGAGGGAGAGGGAGAGGAGAGAGAGAAAGAGAGAGAAACATTGATGTGAGAAACATTGATCAGCTGCCTTGTATACTCGCCCCAACCAGGGACTGAACCTGCAACCTAGGCATGTGCTCCGATCGGGAATCAAACTGGCAACGCTTCAGCGCACTGAATGACATTTCAACAAACTAAGCCATGTGGCCAAAGCAAAATATGACTTTTTTTCTTAAAGGTGGTTTGTAGCAGCAGTATCCGCAATAGAGAAAAATGGACACAAACCAAATATCCATCAGTGGATGAATGGATAAACAAACCAAGATACATACATATATACAGTGGAGTATTATTCAGATTCAAAAGGAATGAAGTAATGATAGATGCCGGGAGGCGATGAACCTCCAAAACATTATGCCAAGTAAAAGGAGCTGGACAGAAAAGATGAGATATTGTATGATGTCATTTATATGAAGTACTTAGAAGAGGTAAATCCATAGAATCAGAAAGCAAGATTAGCAATTGCGAAGGGATGATGGGAGGGGGGAGAAAGAGAGAAACCGTTGCATGGTTTCAAGGTTTTCTTTTGGGAAGATGAAAATGTGTTGGCTCTCAATATAAGCGGTGGCTGCACAGCGCTGTGAATGCACTAAACATCACAGAATCACACTCCTGAAGCGGTTAACTTTATTTTATGTGAATTTTACCCCAATAAATAAATTTTTAAAAAAGTCATCTATACATTTCTTAATTTTGAGAAAACTTTGTGGCATTGTCAATAGCACTTTCTACAAGGGTGGTAACAATTTCCCCTAATGCCAGCAAGGTACAAGAGTTCCAGTTTCATCATTTATACCTGCCTGTATGTTTTGCAAATAAAATTTCAGTTATAAATTTCCATTTCATCTTTATACCACCAAGCCTATTTATATTTTTCCATTGTGATTTCTTATTTTTCCTCTAGGCTGAGAGATTTATTCTTTTCAAGTGGTCTGACTTTTAGACGATTTGTTTTTTTCAAGCTTTTCTATAATTTGATCCATCGAGAATTTAAATCTTTATTTAAAAAACTTTTATAAGATTCTATGGGAAAATGAGCTCTAGTTTTTTGTTCTTACCAGAATTATATAATTTTGAACATGGTTTCTCAAAACTGAGCAATATGCAGACATATTGATGACAAATTATTTTTAGTATGTTGCTTCCTATTATGAATTGAATTGTGTCCACTCAAATCCATATATTGAAGTCCTAACCCCTAGTACTTCCCTATGTGACCTTATTTGGATACGGGCTTTTTAAAGATGTAATTAGTTTAGAAGAAGTCATACTGGAGTAGGGTGAGTCCCAAATACAACATGACAGATGTTCTGATAGAAGGGGGAAATTTGGGCACAGACATCATGCAGAGACAACACCATGTGAAGATAGGAATGATGTTGTCGTGAACCGAGGAACTACCAGGAGCTAGGAGAAAGGCCTTCAGGGTAAACGTGTCCCTCCTGACACCTTGATTTTGGACTTCTAACCTGCAGACTGCGAGATATTAAGTTCCTGTTGTTTAAGGCATCCAGTTTGTATTACTATGCTATGGCTGCTCGAGCAAAATAATACATTTAGAGATGTACAAACTAATATACTCTATAAACCTACAATTCTTTTACAACTATCAAGGCAAAACAAAGTTACAAAATACTTATGTTTAAAATTAATTATAAAATCAGCAACTTTGAAATGAGCCGCATTAAGTTAGTGAGACAACTGGTCTAATTTTGCTGCAACTAGATCATGGCTCCAAATATGAATGTGTTTCTGGCTGCCCTCATTAATGTATAGTTGGAATTCAATCCCCTTTCCCTACTCCAGAACATTCCTTCATACAACGCTTATTGCATCACTATTTAGTTCTCTCTCATTCTTTTTCAAGTAATCCTCAATAATTTATAAACACAGCTGCAAACATGGGCCTGGAAATCATGCCCATAGTTCTTGGTCACAGGGTGGTCATCCAAATGATGCAAGTTCTGCTCATGCTGATTATTTTTAGATGACCATTAAAATGAAAACATATAAATAAAACCTACTCATGGGAGCCTTGCAGACTCCCGAGAATACCTGCGCAAACTACCAAGCACACAGAGACCTCAGTTTGAGAAAAGTGTAATTCTGAAGGACCCTCTGTTCTGGTGATCTCTGCACTGGGAACAGCTCTTCCTACCCCTTCTGTTTTAGTTAACGAACTAGGTGATTGGAACAAAGACATGTTCCTAGTGACCTCACTCTGTTTGCTTTTCTGTGTTATGCAGGCTTCTTCAGAGAATCCTGCAGATGACTGTTCATGCAAAGCCAACTTCCTTGCTGCTACTGGTTAATAAAATTGTGAACTGTAACTGTTCTCATGACCTAGTGCGAAGGGCTTTTTTTTTTTTTTTAATAACTTCAGCCAAGAATGTGAGTTGAAAACAAATCAGTCAAAGACCAACAGGAAAGGATGGATTTGCATAAGCATTTACTGAAAGAAAGTAATCCCAGCAATGTAAATCTAGACTCCTGTGGTCTTACTTCCCAAAATGCCCACAGTAAGGAACCGGAAAACCAGCAAACCACTTCTCACGCTCTATAATTTGGATGAGAAGTGAACTAGATGTCACAGTGTTTGGACACCTTTGTTCAACTATATTAATAGCATTTTTTTCCCTTCAGGTTTCTGGGAAAACTAGCATCCCTCTAAAATAAGTGCAAGATTTTGCTCAAACCTGGACGGACACACACACACACACACACACACACACACACACACATATACACAAAAGGCTGGACGATTAATTCAAGGTTTCTTATAGAAATAAGTATCACAATCATTAAAACATTCTAATTAGTTTTTCCAGTGTTTGCTAATGGATAAGCAGACATGGAACATGCTGACTTATTCCTTTGTGCACTGTTGCATCTTGGGACAGGATGAGAGAAGAGATGTCTGCAAGCTTGGGAGCACTCAGTTGGGTCACTTCCCAAGGCAGTTTTGAAATCAAGATGATGCAGCCAATTCAATAGTTTTGATAATGAGGAGCCTGAAAAGAATATGTGGCCCAGGGGAAAAAATACTAGATTTGAATTCTGAAAGATACTAGATGGACTAGTTATTACATTTTCTTAGCTCTTGTTTTAACATGCATACCTTGAAGAAATTGATCTACTTTATAGGATATTGTAAAAGTCGATTGAAATAAAATATTTTAAGTGCTTCTGCCTGAGATACATACAGATATGCACACAACACAAACACCCACACCAGCACACATAGACAAACACACACATCTTGTGTAATACCTGCACATACACACAAACATTAAATTGAACCATTTGAAATTGCTAGTATTGACTATTATTGAACTATGAAAATGGCAATTTTGTATGTTTTGACCTCATATGTACATTAAGAATTATGAGCAGTGACAAGAAAGTAAGAATCACTACTTCTTTGGGCTAAAGAAAGCACACATCTACCTATAGTCACAGACAATGGGAGACCCAATCTGACCCAATCTGCCATATGGATGGTACAGTGGGAGAAGAGAAAATGAAAGGCAAAGCAACAGGTAAGTATCCATCCTTAGTACATGTTTAAGAAAGAGCACAGCAAGGGAACCGATCTAAGCACTAGGACCATTTTGGCATATAGATGCTTCGTTAATGTCAACTCTTCATAAAAGTAATCTCTGGGCTAAAAAAAGGATATGCCCAACTTTCCAAGGCAAATTAAAAATGCACCTTGACATTGCTTTAATATTTATTTTTTATTTCCTTAATTAACCCTGAGGTCATGTCTAATGTTGATGCCAGGATGTGAGTCAGAATATTTTGCTCATTAGTCTTTATTTGCTATCACAATGGAATGGGCCAGCCCCAAGACATACATGATCACAGGTGTTTTTCAGCTTTTCAGACTCGTAATGAGCAATGTTCTATCAATTTGCCACCCCCACATTCTCTCGGAAATAACTTGCCACCCCCAGGTTTTGTCTCCTGATAAATGGTTCAGATATTGCCTTTCAACTTGGTGACTTTCTTACCCAGTGGCTGAACAGGTTCCGGTAGTTTTGTCCAGGGAGGAGACAAGACGACCACTAATAGGAGCTGGGTTAAAATGGTGAAGATTCAGGTCAGAAGTGTTTTTTTCATCGCAGCCAGTAGGACTAGAATGAGGTCAGGAGATCAGTTCAGTGTCCGTATTGAATATTACCCTTTGTGCTTAAAAGAAAGAAAAGCTCAAGCAATAGCTTCACAGAATATGGGATGGGGTGGTAAACTGCCAGCAGGAGAACTCAGGGGTGGTTTACACCCCAGTTCCCAATAACCTCATGGGCTCTCGGGGGTTAGGACTTCAGGGAAACCCTCCGATCGTTTAGCAAACACAGAAACTTCATCAGGTTTCTTCCCAGACAAACATAGACCCAATGCATTGCTCAATGTCTGTATGGTAAAAATGATAGGCTGTGGTGGATGTGAAAGAGGACAGGCCATAAGAGGAGGGCATTTGGCCCACAGCAGAGCAGTGCCAACTTTAGTTGGTAGCACCATGGTGGCTTCCAGTAACCTAAAGAAAAATATTATGTTAAACTGTGCCCCTAATATGACACTTTCTTCAAAACAGAAACAGTAAATCAATGGACTCAATGACAATACTTTAGATCTTATAATGGTATCTTGATGAATCTTTATTTTCACTTGTTTTTAATCTCTTGTTTTTCTTCTGGTTGGTTTATTGTTGTTGATTTTATAGAGAATGCATCTGGATGACAAGCCCTCTTTATTTTGATTTGGAATTTTTGTCTGCCCAAAATTTGAACTCTGCCCCAGTAATTATTTAGGACAGGTTTACCCAAAGGCTGGTTAGGAGTGTGGTGTGCAAATAACACATGCCAAAAATAAGTCAATAGCCATGTTGGGATGCTATTTTTGATCTGGATCAGTTTAGCTTTGCATAAGACAAAATCTGTATTAGTAAATACATGATCGAGTTCAGAATTATGCAGTACAATTAACTATACACTTTGTTTTCAGAATGCTTACTTGGTGATTATTGTGAGGTTTTTCATGTATATCAGCAGGAGAAAAGTACTGTGGTAACACCTAAGGACATGGGGAGTCTGGGACCACTCTCATTTTCTCCCAGCTTGTACTTGGGGCCGGCTGTTTTTTGCTGTGGCGCGGCTCTGAAAGCAAACGAGTTATTGAGTCACTAGTATATAGTGTGAACAACAAGCAGAAAGTGACTTGGCTAGCTTTTGTTCCCTACTGGATTGTGGCGCTGACCTAGAGACCTTTTGACCTTTGCAGTCCGGAGTGTTTTCAACTTGGTATTTTCCCCCATGACCTCCTGCCTCAGGTTTCTTTTGTGAGATATGCTTCTGTTTTATCTTCCAAAATTCTTTTTTTTCAGTTGAGAAACACTATATGATAGTGGTCAAGCCCATGGGTCTTGTTGCCAGAAAGAGCTAGTTTTCAATCTCACACCTACCATTTATTAGCTTTAAGATGTGTGACTTCTCTGAATTTTAGTTTCCTTATCTGTAAGGAGGAAATGATAATAATAAAATGTAGTTATATAGTGTTACATAAATAAAATGAGATAATTTAGTCTGGTTACCAAATAAATATTAGCTATTCTTATCATCATTCTTCTCGCTTAATTTCTGTATCAGTGTGTATAATGTAGCACAGTTGTACAGGAACAAATTAGCCAACAGGAAAATCCCTTAGGCTATAAGTGACTGATTTAAGGGATTGTTTCTGGGGAATTTTTAACTTGATTACTGCCTCTCCCTCTTTGTCCATTCTGCTCTGTCTTTTATATTCTAACAGGAGGATTAGCCACCCCTAGTGAAGGTTGTGAAGCAGCTACAGAATCTGGGGAGAGTTAATGATTTGCTCAGTGTATACCATGCCCACAGCCCGCTGTCCAGGGGTGACTCCTTACTCATTCATTGCCATGCTTGTATTGGCCACTGTAACATCATCCTGGCTACCTAATTTAACCAGGACACTTGAACCAAAGGTAGTTATTTATAGGCGTGCCAGAAAGCTTTATGCAGCAGGAGGAATTCTATACTGAAGAGCACCTAGAAGAATCCATCAGTCAGAGTCTCTCTCTTGGAGTACAGCAGGTCTTCAAATAGTGTTGTTTTCTGGTTTCCTCAACATCATTTTATTATAATGCTGATAATATGTCATAGGAACTTAACTCTTGTTTATGTCAATTAGCCTATGGTAAAATTGGCTTTGTTATATGTTGTTTTGCTTAGTTTCAGAACCTATCAATGATGTTAAATGAGGATTTAACTGTATATGTCACAAAGAGGAGAGAGAGAGACTGGAAAACTTACAACTAAGTAGACACTTTGAAACAATAAATAAACAGAAACCATGTGAAAAGGCAAACTGGGAGAGTCAGGAGTTAGTACAGGCAGTAGAGAGTTAAGAAGGAACAAAGAAACATAGGAGAAAGAAAGAGTCCCGCAGTGCCTCCTGGTCAGAGACTGGCTTTGGTGGGGCTTTCACCAGAGCTGCTACTAGAAAACTAGAATTGGCCTGGGACTGGGAGAGCCTAGAGGGATGCCTGGGTGATCGTAAATGCCTTAAAGGTGATGGGGCTTCCGTGAATCCCTTCGGGTATTCCCAGATAGTGGCCGCTTGGTCCGTCTCCTGGTAATGCTGACCCTCACAGGTGACGAAGTTCTGACTTACTTTCTCTTTGGCTAGCAGATAACCTGTCATCACTTGTGGGCCTCTGTATCCAGGCATCTCAGCAGCACATGTAGCTAACCACATTCAGGTTGGCCTCGATTGTCAATCCCCATTGCACCATGTACTCAAAGATAGGACTGGTGAGGAAAAAGGTAAAAAAAAAAAAAAAAAAAAAAAAAAAAGACTGCTGCAAATGCATTAAAACAAAAAAGAACATGATTTATCAACCAGAAAATAACTTATCTTTGTACATCTACCACATGTATGCCATTTCTTCTACCAAAAATACTCTGCTTTTTTTCTACCAGTCCAAGGTCCTTTACTATGTCCCTGCAGAGTTGAATGAAAGTTCACAGCCTCCTACATGTGTTTTTCAGTTAACAGACTTCCACCCGATCTGCCCTAGCTCTTGATTATTCCTGTTGTCCTGTATTAGGGAGTATATGAGAAATACTGCTTTGTAAAAAGGATGCTGTCAACTTGTTTTTTTCCTTGTTTTGTGTTTAAAAAATTACATTTTCTATTTCTTGCATGTCTGCTAAAACTTTAAGTACTATGCTTCATGCATAATTTATGCTCAACAAATATTGACTAATATTCAGTAATAACCAATAACAACGGTATTAACTGACATTAATAATAAGTGTGGAGAACCTGCTGTATGTCAGATAAGGTGCCGCTGCTTTACTTATATCATCTCTATTCCTCCCATTGATATGAAAGGAGGATATTTTTCATTCCTAGTTTACACGTAAGGAAAATGAAATTCAGAAAGGTTAAATCATTTTGCCAAGATCACACAGCTTTTAAGTCACACCATTGGGATTAAACCCAGTGCCTGTTTCTGTTGTATACCTATGATTAACATTTCCAGGTGTCATACTGAGGGGAGTCATGTCTCAAGTTCTGCCATTGCTTATAATCTGAAACGTGAGTTTTTACAAACTGTTCACTTTATTCTGAAAATATTTTGTATCTCTGAACTAAGATTTTTTGTCTTTAAATGGCTTTTAAGGAAATGAAAAGTTATTTATTAGTTATCTATAGTTCTCTCTCTTCTTGTGGTTGTGGAAAATCCAGTGGTGATTCATATATACAAAATCAATTTCCAAGTGTTTATGAAAGGTACGCAGCACCCTCCTCCCTGTCCCAAGGGCATGGTTCACAAACTCTTCATGTGAATTATATTTTCATTCAATGTAAGCCATAAACATTGTCTAGAATTGAAACCAGACAATGTGACTCATATTAGTTAGTGACACTTTGTACCTTAAAATCGTATCAACTTGCCCTGACTGGTGTGGTTCAGTGGGTTGAGAGTTGTCCTGCAAACTGAGAAGTCGCCGGTTTGATTCCCAGTCAGGGCGCATGCCCAGGTTGCCTGCCAGATGCAACTGATCGATGTTTCTCTCCCTGTCTTGCTCCCTCCCTTCCCCTTTCTCTAAAATAAATGAAAAAATAAAATCTTTAAAAAAATCTTATCAGCTACAAGATATTGTAAGCAGCTTCTTTAAACGTATGTGTTAATGTGAATGGTATAATAATATTTAGGTTGCTAACATTCTGATTGACTATGGCTACTTACAATTTAAACTGATATGGGTCGAGGTGACTTTTCTGTTTTATCTAGCCATCAACCAAGTAATTTCTGAGCACTGACTTCATAAATTCAAGGATTAAAAAATAATAATAAATAGTATACAGCCCACAGAAAAACGATTATGAGCTATAAGGAGGCTAGGTTTATAGAGAACTCTGTTCAGTCAACTAAAACGAAATATCCAAACCTCCTCTTGATTAATTATATCTTGATTAGGAAGTTGCTTGTGTCATATTTTTGTTGTATTTGTTTTCCTAAAAGTCAAGCGTGTGTACTAAAAAGGCAATTGCATTTCTATTGCATAGTGAAGAGCAGATAAACATTGTGTATTAATTTCAATATTCTTATCTTCATATCCTACATTTTGGGGAAATCCCCCACTTTGCTATCATAAATTTGGAGATAAATTCAATAATATGTCTCAATTTATTATGGGAGGTCAGTCATGAGGAATAATAATAAAATACTGAATTTTTGAAATGATTTACATTTTTTAAGTTTTATATCATTTCCTGGGTCATGTTATGATAGTGTCACTCTTACTGTTTTCTAGTACTTTGTTTTTGAATTGGAAGGAAAGAGATGGAATTACAGGTGCTTCCCTGTATAGTTTAAGGAAGTGCTTGCCGTATGTAAATGTCGACCATCACTTGGGACAACAGAAAACAGGTTGAGAATATATGAATTTACCTGCATCTCATCAGCTTGTCATCTCTGACCACCACTGGTTCCTGACTTAAATGCCTAAATTTAGAGGATGAGTTATCTTAATTTGGGGATTGCGTCCTGCCTCCATCCCCATCAACTGACTAGATTCTACAGTAAGATAATGACTAATGGCAGGGCAAACTGGTTCAAAATCATTTGTTTAATTTGCATATGACAAAATACCCTGGGAGCAAGTGAAGTATTAGGACGAATGTCTCAATTTCCACCAGTTATGAAATGTCCTTGCCTCTTCCAGCTGAAAACACTTCGAAGTCATCCAGGAACTGGCAGGTGTAGGACTTTACAAAATGTGTAAAGTAGTTACCATTGGAGGAAAAATAGATTAAGTCTATACTTAACCTTTTGCTTGATCAGTTTCATCAGCTTCCATGTTGTACAAGAAGGGGTAAGATCTGCTTAATCATTTGTATTTGTCAATATTTTAGAAATGTTGGAAAGAAATTTGGTTTTTAGAAAAAAATGACACATATCCTCAGCAAAGCTTTACCAGGCAAATGGTTCATTTCCTACGTCTGGATTATATTATCTCATTTAGGGCCAGACTCATGGTTAAAATGGTCCTGGCAGCAAGGTGATTAGATTGGTTCCCAAACTGAAACGAACTAGTTCTTGGGGGTCTTGCTGGGAAAATTCTTCCCAGCCTGCAGTCCTGTCTAATTCTGTTCATACCTTCGCCTAGATAGATGCCCAGGACAGACTCGCTCAGATTCTTGGCCACGCTCTAATATAAAGACTGACTGCAAAGAACAGTGCTTGGCCCTTCGTTACTTCAGAAAAATGCCATTTCCTTTCTAGCCCACCTCCCTTCCTCCTTACCTTTACTCCTTCCTTTCTTATCTGTTTGCTTGCCCATTTCTTTCCTTCTTTTTTCTCCTTCCTTTTTACCTCCTTCCTTTCTCCCTCCCTTTTTTCACCGGCTCTCTTCTTCTTCTTTCCTATGTCAGAGGGTAAATGACAAGTTCCCTGTTGCTTAGCCTATTTTAGAGGTAAAATCCTCAAAAAAAAAGCAAAATGTACATTCTATATTTAAGATCATTCAACAAGAGGTGAAACCTTTGTTTTTATCTATAAACTTTTACTTTGGACAAAGGAATGTACTATCCTTGTTCTGTCCTTCAACAAAAGTAGTGCAAACAAAATAAAGATAATCATATGCCAATATTTGACTCCATAAAACTGGCTCTACGAGGTTCTGATTATCTCTGTCCCAACCCCCACCCCCAAATGAAGGCCTCCGCAGACCCCTGAGCAGCAGAGGAACCGTGTTTGTGCAGCTCATCTTCCTGTCCTGGACTTTTGCTGTCTACGGGTGCCTACCGGCCCCCTTTTCTACTGCTGGGGAACAGGGCTGCCTCAGCAAGGCAGATTGCTTCCCGTAGAGGTAACGGTTCCCTTCTCTTCTAATTTAGTGTGTTGTTTCTCCATTTCATGGCCATGGTCGTGTGCTTTCTTTCTTGTGCTTTTTGAAAGCCTTTTATCACCTTTCCTTGAGACGAACACAAGGGCAGAAGAGAAATCTGAGCTGCTGCGGAATAGACCCCAGCATTGGCAAGCCTTCTTTGGCATGTAAGGAAACAGCCAACGGGATTCTGAAACTCTGAACGTTACGGGGCCCCTAAGGTATGGGGTCCCTGATATAGTGGGATAGTGGGATATATAATATTTCCCAAAGAAAATGAAGTGGCTAACTGATCATTTCACCTGCGGGTAAAAAGGTGGCTCAATTTTTCCTTTGTACATGTGTGATGTTACTTTAGCTGGCAGGTACAGCTTTGGCAGAGCATACAGTTTTGTGTTAAGAAGTACTTTAGGTGTAACACGGAGCATCCTGGACTATCCTGTTCAGATGGCTGAGATTCTAATCCTAGCATCAACATTATCTCTGTGTGATTTTGACCCCTGCATGGGACTGGTGTCCTCCTGTGCTAGGTATGCAAATAAACCTGAAGCAAGAAAAAAAAGAGAGAAAAAAAGACAATATTTTCATCATTATTACCTCAGCTTCCAAGGAAGATCATGATGTCAGTACTGTCCCAGAAAACTCCAGTAAAATAAGTTGAGTTGGGTCTCACCGAATGCTGCTTGGACAGTGTGGTCCACAGTTTCAGGGGAAAGATCTGAAAGTGTAATTTCCTATTCTGACTAACACACATATACACAGAGGCATTTCAGTGAACTGCCACATATGGAATTTTGGACATCATTGTACTTTTAAAAATCTATCCTTTTGGTGATTCCTTTTATTTCCTTAGAGAATCAGAAATCTAAGGTATGCCATGATATATTGAATTTTCTTTAGAGATCGCCTTAATTTTTATGTGTTTATGAGTATTTTTGGTTAAAAAACCCTAAACTACGCTATAATTACTTACAATTTAAAAAGTGCTCAGGCCTCTAGTCTGGAGACTTCGTGAGGGTCTGAGCACCTTTGGGAGTCTGAAATGGAGCCCGAGCAGGAGCTGCAGCTGCAGCTGCAGCCTGGGCCTTGATTTGAGCCTTGGCCGGAGCCTGAGGCCCCTGGCGATGCCTGCCTGAGCGCGTTTCCAAGATGGGGCTGAGCGATGCGGCCAAGTCGACTGGGCTTGCGGCTGCCGCCCTTTGGCACCTTGGGCTTGACCTTCTTGGGCTTTACGAGGGCCTTGACAGCCGCGGCACGTGCGCCGACGGCCTTGGCGTTGTTGGCCTGCGTTTTCTCTGGGTCCCTCTTGCTGTGTTTGTGGCAAAGCACGTGTTCCTCAGGAACTTGGGGTCTACCCCCTTAAGAGGTTTGTACCTTTGTGATCAGGGTTTCCCGATGCTGTTTCTGCGCCATTTTCGGGATTGGCTGTGCGTGCTGTGGTTCTTGGGCTGGGCCACATCCACACTGAAGCCCGTGGCTCCCGAAGGGCCTGGAACCATAAGAGAAAAACCAACAACATGTCTTTATCAAAGACTTCCCATTTTTCAAAACATTCTGCCCAAAGCGATAGCTTTTGTTCTTGTCTTGACAATTTTCCCAGTTATTATCTGAGCTTTTTCCCTTTAAGAACATGAAAATTCTTCCCCATCTGATGGGTCCTTCGGACAGCTGGCTCATGCCTTTCCTCCTAGTGAGGGTCAGGGCAGCTGTGTTCACTCATATGATGTTGAATTCTGGACAATTTCAAAGGGAAAGGTGAATATTTTTTAGTTAGGACTGGTGTAATCCTAATTCCTGAATTTATGTGATCACTGACCTTGAAGAGTAGTCAAAATTCCAGAAATCTCCTATTTGGGAGACAATTGCTTTGTTTTATACACACACACACACACACACACATACACACACACATATATATACACACACACATGCATGCATATATATATGTATATATACACACACATATGTAGTCAAAACATTGAGTTTTCCATCTCCAGCTGGCAATTATGGCAATAAATCAATCAATCAAAATACTTTCTGAGGTCTCGGAAGGTTAGGCTGACACCACAGAGATTGTGAGGTAACACTATAAAGTTTGACTTGGCTCAGTTTTTTACCTCTGTGGTTGATGAAAATATAATAAAGTTTCCCAATTGTTGATCATTTAAACTGAAGGGGGGTCGAATAATTTAGAGTGATTCACAAATAAAACATTGTCATATATTAAGACATAAAACAATGATCTGTATTTTATGTTTTGCTGCTTTATATAATATTCTGACTCTTTACTAATATGTCAACTAAATATCATATTAAGAGGGAGTCGACACAGGCATTAAATATCTACCTACATTCTCTCTACTTTTTATTAGAAAAAGGACATTTCACTCTGACCCAGAGCTGACACAGCAAATATACATCACAGGAACTTAATGAACATTAGAAAACCTTGCTCTAAAAGCTTCCCTAACTTGGACAAATGTGGAACTAGGAGGGGGGGGCATGTGTTTACCTCAACTACATAGTAATACTTTTCTTTGCCGACTGGTTTCTGCCAGACACTTTTGCTCGAATCGATAAGAATTATTGACACATTTATTGTTTTTATGCAAATGTTGCTAAATACTTTAAAACAATCCAAAGACTCAAACCTGAATTTCCCTTCTGTGTCCATAATTGCTTGCAACTCAGAAATTGTTTTAATAGTGCCAAAATAAACTTCAGTTAAACTCCATTATCATTAATTCAGATTTTAATCTTTTGTGACTACTATACATTAAGCATTAACTATTTGCCAGGTGTTTCGGGTATTAATAATATAAACAACAAAAGCTAATCTCAATTACAGTTATTGAACTCTTACAATGTGCCAAGTGCTTTACAATTCAGTTCTCTCACAAATCCGATGGCTGGTTTTTTAAAAAAAATTTTTTTCATTGGGTTTTTTCCATTACCATTCAGTCCCCTTATACGCAGCTCTCCCCCACCCCCATCACCACACTGTTGTCCCTGTTCATGGGTCCTTTTCCCTTTTTGCTCAATCCCTCCACTTCCTAACCTACCCCCGCCCCCACCACCACCTGAGCTGTCATCCTGCTCTCTGTGAGCCTGTCTCTATTTTGCTTGTTAGTTTAGTTTGTTCATTCTTCCCCTTTCACAGGCTTTGGTCCGTCTGGCTTCGGGGTCCATATCCACTACCAGTACAGTATCCACCACTTCTTTTACAGAGTCCAAACTAACTAGGTTTTTGATACAACTGTACAGTTGTGTGGTGGCCATCTATTCTACTTTTTCACTAAAAGTAAGGTGACGGTAATTTTTCTCTTATTCATCACTGTCTGAGGGCCAAAGGGCACAACGAAGTCAGTGATGTAATCTCAATGGTTCCAACCTGAATCCCTTGGGCACTGTGTTTTATCTGCCTCACTTGTCCCCAGACCACCGAGGCAGGTGTGCCCACAGGCTTTGGCTCTTGTCTTCCTTCCCTAAATATAAAATAGGGGAGGGATGTAATTAAGAAGGCTTGAGTAACCTATCTAAAAAATCTTTCAAAGAACTAATTTTGTTAGTTACCTAGATCATCAGCACTGTTTCTCCGTAGACTCTAACCTGTTTGCTGTTGCTGCTCGAGAGTTTGGCTATCACTCCAGAGACCCTGGGGCTCTGATGTTCCCCCCCATGATGTGTATCCCCCCAAGTAAGAGAGAGGCCTCTGAGATTGCTCTCGGCATCTAGGCCTCCTGTTGTTTGCTGAAGTTTAGTTTTCTTCTCATCATGGAACTATTTATTGCTTTGCTAAATCCCCTAAAACAGCTTTTCCCAACCTGTGTACTGTGGGACTCCAATGCTGCAAGGAACAACCCCCAAAGAATATTCCAAACTCAAACAACCGAGGGAATCACTCCAAGCTCTAACCCTCTCTTAGATTTTCATAATGTCATAAAGCTCTGAAAAGTCCTCCAGAAACGAAACTGGCTCACAGTCATTTAACCCAAAATTTCCTAAACTTATTTGGCCACAGAAATTTCCCTTTCCCTCCCTTCCTCCCTCCTTCCTTCCTCCCTCCCTCCCTTCCATCCTGCTATTAAATTTGGTGGAACACCCCTGACGTCCATGGGATAGGGCTTCACAGCAGTCCCTTGGGGAAACGTAGTCCTGAGACATATAATAATGAGGAGAGTTTTTTTCCACAAGTTTGTGCAAGTCCGGATCTGAGGGGATCAGGGTTATCAGGTTGGCCTCCATTTATTTTTCATCCAAACTTTTAACCTTACCTCAAGGTGAATGTTTTAAAATAATTAAATTATCTGTTTACCTTTAGTTCAAGATTCTCTAAATATTTTTCCCATCTCAGAAGAAAGGTTTATAATTTGCTTTAAACTCTAGTAAGTACATGGCTGGTACAGAGCACAGATGTCCATTTTATAAAGTTTAGTCTATTAAAATTTATAGAATTTATATTAAATTCATTCCAAATTTTTTGTGAGAAAAATTCTATTAAAACTGAGAGATGTATTATTGAAATGTATACTCTAATTAATACATAACTTAATACAATCTAATTAATGAAGAACATAGCATCATAGTTATACACTTACATATAACTTATACATGAGGATATTCATTAAGTTACATAAGATACAGTAAATCAGTGCTGATTAGGACTGGGAAGTGTATTTCTGTTTTCCTGTTTTAATCCTCATATTGTCAACTTGTATCAGTCAGGATACAATCAAGAACCAGAAACCACTTAGATATTAAACAGAGGGTTGTGTTCCATGGTGATGGAAGAGCTAAGAAGTGAGATGACCCAGAGATTAGCAACACCATAAGCCTCTACCAACCCCCTGGAGCTAGAAGAACACAGGGAACATGTGACATGACCAACACAGAAGCCTGAGCGATCTGGGAAATGGGTTGTGGGGAGCTAGAACTCATGATGGGGTTGCCCGGGGGGAGCTGAATTGGAGATGGCCACATCTCCCAGGGAAGAGAGAACAGAGGACAAGAAAATCCTGGCTCTTCTCTGCTCTCCACTGCCTCCCATTGGCTAAACCTACCAGTTGCAAGAGGTCCCAGAAAAAGGGATTTACAGCAGAAGGATTGGAGATAGGAAGTTAAGGACATCAACTTCACCTTAAAATGAACCGGTAACCCTTCCCCAAAACACAGGGAAATATAAGACATTATTAGAGAATAAGAATTAGGAATAAGCCGTGATACATGATCTGAAGTCTTTCCTACCACATTGTAACCTGGACATCAAACTAGAATGCTAATGCTTATTTTGTTTTTGAAAAAAATTCAGAGGCAATTTGAAGCAAATCAAGGAATCATGTTGGGTCATTATTTTCTTACTTTCGGATCCACAAAAGAGATCATTTAATGACCAAACTCCAGGGAAATGTCACTAAGACTTCACACTTTGATGCCATTATGCAGTTATGAGAGAAAAAAACCTTTTTTTTCTTTCAGGTCTTGTAAATCAGATTTTGGGCCTAATATCTACTTTGGGAGGTACACAGTGGAGTAGCCTGGAAAACAAACCCCGAGTTGACATTTTGCAGATTTCCCAGCTCAGTTTTCCCACCATTCTCCTCGCGTACTGTGTTCCAGCACACATTTCCTCCTGTTCCCCGAGCAGAAGCTTGTTTCCACCCGAGTGCCTTTGTGCTTCCGTTTCTTTTGCCGAGACTAATACTCTGCTCCCAGAAGCCAAGCCTCTCTTGTCGTTCTGGTCTCAGTGTGAAATGTGTCTCCTTAGAGGAGTCTTCCTTGACATTCAACTAAGTGTTCGTCCTCTCAGTCCTGCCTGCAACAATTCTATAGCATCACTTAATTTTATATTCTTAATAACAAACATAACTACCCATAATTATCTTTCTTCAGGGTCCACTTTCTCCTTCTAATATGTAAGAGTCCTTGTTAATATTGTTCATGCAACATTTCCAGGCCTACAAGAGTACCTTACATGATAGTTTTGCTGGGTGCTATTTTAGGTTAGTTACTGTGAATTAATGAAAAACATCAGATGTTTACTATGTGCAAGTGCTCTTCAATCATTATGTCATTTAATCCTCATATAATCTGTATGACAGGTACTGTGATGATCCCATTTATCTAGTTAAGATGAAGAACTTTTCTCCTCACTCTCCTCCGGCCACACGGACCTCCTTGCTGCTTCCCTCAGATACACCAGACGCATTCTTACCTCAGGGCCTTGGCACTCGCTGTTCTCTCTGCCGAGAACTTGTTCCCTCAGCTCCATAGCTCGTTCCTTCTCCTCTCTCCGGCCTTCACTCAAACATTACTTTCTCAGTGAGCCCTTCCCTGCCTCTGTATATAAGCTATAAAACTCCCCTTTGACCCCTCACTCTCTATCCCTCTTTCCTGCTCTATTTTTCTCCTTATAATTATCTCTGTCTGTCTACTAGAGTGTTAGCTTCATGAGGGCCAGGATTTTGATGTGTTTTTTTCATGGCTGTATCAGTGAGATTAAACAAATTGCTCTCTGACAGGGAGCTGATACATGGCAGAGTCGGGATTTCAACTGGTGTAACTGATTCTGACGCCTGTGCTCTCGATCTCTGCATGGCTCTCGTTGACGTAGTTAAAGGCTGGATCGCTGGAGAGGCAAAACACCCCCCATCTTATAATCTATAGCTTAAAATGATTTCATGGCATCTTAGATGTCAGCTGATCACATTCCTTGACTTAGAAGTGTTTCAGTTGCTTGGCCATAACTTTCCTGTCTAAAATAAGGTCTTTCTTTGAATCACTATTATTAACAGAAAAAATGTTTGCATCCCTCCTGCAATGCTGGGAGGATAGCCTAAGGAAATCGGTGAGCTTAGATTCCCAGGAGACACCCAAGGGATCAAGGCTGCTGTCCATGATCCTAACATTGAGATGACTAGCTTTTTTCCTGTGGTCAAGTAGCAGAAGCATGAAATCATCCCAGCAGCCAAACTGAGGTTGAAATCTTTGTTGTCAGCTCATGGTTGCAGTGAAGCCCTTTCTGAAATTAACTAACTAGAACATATAGAAAAATTTAAAATATTAACCTCTTTAATGCATAGCATTATTAAAATGTATTTTCTGCAGTTTTGAGTTTATTCTCAATTCTGTGATAAATCTTGTGAAGAAAGGTAAACTATGGAAGATGGCTACCTCGTATGCATTAAATATGGCTTTCCTGGAATTGAGAATAAAGTAGATGCAGCGTAACAACAACATGGTGAGATTTTCTGTTCTAGAAAGTGCTGTTTTTAAAAACCTTGAAGATTATTTACCATCTAAATAAATCAACTTTAAGGATAGACATGAGAGTTATCTAAAAAACCTTGGGGTATAACAGGAATTTTTTTTCTTCTAGGTTTTTTCCTGTTTTCCAGGCATTAATAAGGTTATTACTTTTTTGAATATTACTTTTTTAAATCAGAAAATTGATTTTAAAATATGTAACAACTACTTCAGTGAACTAAGGTAACTAGGTGAGGCTAGGCTATTTTAAAAGCAGACTTTTTGCTTCATTGTTTAAATATTAGAAATCTTTAAATATAGCGAAATTGCTTGTTGTTAAAACCACAAAGGCCTTATTTTTCTTGCTTGTTTATATCTAGATTTTTCCTTTTTCAAAGACATTTGCGCACTGATGGGCTGGAATATGTGTTCTATTCCTGGTTGTTGTCTCTTACAGTATTTGGTTAAATCTGGCAGAAGCGGACATTCTGTAACCACTCTTTCACAAAACACAATAAAAATTAAAATTCATTAGGAAGTGAGCCCAGGAAATTAAGTCTTGACTTTCAGGTGTCATACTCCAGTAAGAACTAAGAATAATTTCCTTTATTTCCCTTGAAGATTCTTTTTTCTTTTCTTTCTATTTATTTATTTATTTGTTTATTTTTCTGTGGATCAACCCAGTATGAAAACAGCATCCCTGAGGAGCATGTGATTCAGATGCTAACGGTAAATGACCTCCTAAAATGCTGAGCTTCTGCTTTGCAGCTATAGCACTGAAAATGAGATCCTTTGAGCTTGGCACCGGACCTGGGGATTAGGCTGTGATTGACTGTGCATAAAGAGGTTGGGTGGGGCACTCTTACACCACACTCTGGGGAGTAAATACTGTGGATAAAAAAGGTGTTCTATGGAAAGGAACCTCACAAGGTCATCTGTTTATAAACTGTTTAGGCGGGTCATGCTGGGTAGTCAAACCCCAGGCTAACAACTTCTTTAGTAAAAGCGTCATCTTTGCCTTAAGCAAACCCTGTCCATTGTTTCTGTGCACCTAGTTTAACACGCTTTGAAATGCCCCCTTTCAGACCCCTTCTTCTAAAACCTGACCATCCTCAAGAGAGCAAATAATCTTAATTGTCCTGTAATCTGATTCCCACTTTGCTTTCGGAATTCCACCTTCATGTAATCTTTCTTACTTTCCCTCCTTAATATCAAATGCATGAAATAAACTGCAAAACTGTTATTTTCCGCAGCATTTTAGATCTCGCTCCCCGGCACATGTTGTCAGTTTTAGCTCCAACTCTTATAAAAATTCTCTACAGGTTTGGATGTTTCTTATGTTGACAATATGATTGGGTGTTTAAATACTAGTTTAGTTCTTTTAAGAGTATGTAAACCCTTTCCTTGGGATTATGGAGGGAAAGATCAGAAACTAGGACAAAGCAACCATCAGATAGTGTTTACAAAAATCTTTACTTCATGCAGTTGCGCAGAATCAAATCATTTACCTTTTAGAAAAAATAAAGATAATACTGTCATTTGTTTTCAACATTCATAATTTACAACACTCTAAACTGAATCCAGAATTTTTATCTTAAAGATTCTTCAATTTACAGAATTTTCATAATTTTAACCCAACTTAAACAGCCCAAGAAAAGAAACCCATTGTTTCTTTTATTCCTAATCTGGAATGCCCCTGTGCTTTACTCAAGGGTCATTCATGCGTGCTTTTGGCTCTCTCGCGGACTGTTTTTAATTTAGAGACTCATGACAACATATGTTCTAAAAAGTCCCATATTGCTTATGTCTGAATCAGCAGTAGACACACATTCCTAATTTAGTCCACAGTTTGTTTGCTCATTCTACAGGTTTTCAAACTTCCCAGTAGGTAGGATTATTAAAACATTTGTAAAAGCCAGCTCAGACTCATTGTGTTAAAAGTATCATTTGAAACCACAAACACTTCACTACTGATAACCAGGGGCCAGACTTTCATCTTCGCAATTAACAACCCAAGATAAGGACTTGTGTGGACAAGCAGTTTGCCAACACACCTCCACATGCTGGCTTGTCCTGATCACAATCTTAAAATTGCTCCTCCGTGAACAACAGTCTATGGGCAAGCCGTCTGAGTTTTTTCTTCAGGAATCAATTTCTACTTCAATCTGAGGGATTTTTATTTACACTGCTAAGAAAATCTATAGAGTGTGTAACAGCATAACTCCTGTTAACCTTTCTGTGTTTTTCTTTTGCACTGTTGATATTCTTTTTTTTTTTTAAAGATGTTTGTGCCTTATTTCAAAACAAAGGTTGAATTAGACAAAATGAAGCTCTATCGAATTGTAGGGAAAGAACATGAGAATACCAAAGGTCAGAAAAGGAAGAATAAGCTAGGTGGATGGCATTGGCATAAACATAGGAAGAGTATAAAACTGGAAGCCTCTGGATATAGCAAAAAATGTACAAAATGTGCTTGAGTATAAATTAAACTTTTTCTCTTGTCCAAGGAGATAAGCGCATGCAAGAGAGCACTCACCACCCCAAAACTATGAGGGTTAGAAAGCTGGGGGCTGGAAAGGGTCATGATCGAGTGCAAAAGCTCTTTTGGTTGTCTCTGCTTACCCTAGAATAATGTGAACTCGCCAGCCAGGCCTTGTCGTAGACCAGGGGGATACGCCGCGTAATGACGGCCTGGCCTAGGATATTAACTAATGCCTGGAAGTCACCCCCAGGAGCACCAACATTGGGGTAGAGCTCAGAACTTAAGAGGATGCCTTGGTCAGTGGCTGCCATACAGCTGAGAAGGTAAGCAAGCACCAAAGATGGCGCGTGTGGCTTTAACTGGACTGGCAGCACATGTTTCTTCTTCATCTTACTCCGATTTGTTTAGAGGGTTCGCCAAAATAAAACTTCTAGCCTAGAGGGTGATAAGATTTTCCAACCCGAGTAAAGAAAGTCTTCACCCCATTACTGGTATACTGTTGATATTCTTAAATGAAATGAGAACCTAGTAAGTACTAGAGGTGTTTGATAATAAGCCTTATTTTTAAAGTTGAAAAGCAGTGACATTTATATATTTTCATTTCTCATTAAAATGTTTCTTGGCGGGAGAAATAATATTATGTGATTTAAAAAAAGGCTCTCATCTTTCATCTTCCTAGATGACTAGCATGGTATCCTACATAGTCAATGCCCAATCAATATTAATTGATTTAATACAAAAAAAGGGCTCTAAAAAAGTCTAGTTTAAAGTAATAACATTTCTATAAATATATGGAAATTTATAAGTACTGTTAGCCTGTTTGATTCTTTTCTCCCACTTTCAAACATTAACAAAATGTCACTTGTTTTAACATCTTCAAGGATTATTATCTAAGGAGACTTTAAAAGTTTACAAATGTTTATTGGTAAAAACAAATGCTTTCTAATGAACTAATTTTCTATAAGCTTAACAGACAAATCAAACTTTTGCATAACTTTCACTTAATCTGGAAATTAAATGTGGTACACAGAGAAGGCTTACAATAAATTATTATTTAGCATTGCTGATTGAGTCCAAATATAACCTTGAACTCACTGGAAATAATCTATTGTAAGTATCTGTTTGGCTCTATCTTGGATAAAAGCACAATAAATTTTCCTCAATTCCCACTTTCAATCCCAAATGCAATTGTTTTCATTTTATAGGCTTTTCTGGTTTTCTCTGAGGTACTGGTTGATCTAGATTATAGTGTTTTACCCATATGTTGGGGTCTGCCTTCTCTACTCACCCTAAGGGTATATTCATGCAGCTTCTCTTTGTCGTAATACGTTCCTGACCTGAGCTTTTCTCTGACTCTCAGTCATTGAAATTAACTTGCATTTTCCATCATTTAATAAATCTGTGTTCATTTACATCAGTGAAGGACCAAAATGGCATACTGGTTTCATGGCATTAAATGTGTGATGTTCTGAAAGGAATAACAGACTAGAGGTCCCTAAGAGACTATTTTCTTGAATCATTTTTGACCAAAAGTACTTCTGTTATTCAAAATTAAAAATAAAAATTGAGAAAGTTGAAACCGGACATGTATTTACCTAGAGCCCTGATTTTCCTGGGTACTCCAGAGGTGTGGGAACCAAGGAGCTCAGTTTTTAAAAATATATCGGAAAATGCACGGAGTAGACGCCATATTGAATGGTGGTTAAGAACATGAAGTCTGAGTCTACTGACCTGGATTCATATTCTGGAAGTACCATTTATTAACCATATGACCTTAAACAGATATTTAACTTCTCTATGTCTCACATTATTCAGATGTAAAGTAAAAACAAACTTGTCAATAGTACCTACTTCATAAGGCTGTTGTAAGGATTAAATAAGATAATGCCTTTTAAGCCTAGCATGTTGTAAATCCCTCAATATGTGTTAGCTATTATATTGTACTTCCATATATTTTATTCCGGTATATCCTTCTTCCTCTGCCTGGACCTGTGGGAATTCATGCAGGACTCCATGTTCATTGCGATGTCACACCGTACTTTTAAATTCCAACCACAGTTCTCAGTTCTGTGGATGTGCTACAATGCCCCCAAGGCTAACCTTGGTTCTGGTCCAATTCCATGACCTTCAGGTAGGTATAATATTTCTGTTTAGCTGCTCTAAAGAAAACAGAGTTGAGAATTTGCCAGATTATAAACATTCTGGAAGTAGGACCAGATTTTTTTTTATGAAAGTAAGTGCACTGTCTTGATATTCTCATCTGAAAAAGTAAAAGTAGGTGCTGTTCTAGAGAGAGAAAAACATTTTTGCCAAATGAAATGAAAAATTTACTACTCTTTGTTTCTTCCCACAGTATCCGTAAATATGCTGAGGCCGTTTATTTTACCAGATGGTATTTGAGACCCCGCTGAAATGAGATATGCCCTCATTTATATTTCCCTCAAATTCTACCACAAACCACACTTCTAGGGAGAAAAAAAAAGTCGCCATGTAAGCATGTTTACCTTCAACTGACTAGGAAGTTGAAACTTGTCCATAAATGATGACTCACCATTGTAGGCCTATAAAAGTAAAGGTGCTTGTCTGTGGCGAGGCAGCAGCCTTCGGGCACAACCATTCAGGATGCACTCAGGTGTCCTGACTGCCTTCCTCTTCTTGAGCTGGGCTCATTGTTGGTCCCTGCCCATTCCCAATGCTGAGGATGATGAAGATTTGTCTGAGGAGGACTCCCAGTTTGCAGAGGTAGAGTATCTCGCCAACCCCAATGATGTGATACATATCATAAATGTCCTACTCTTTTAAAAGCGGGTCATTTTGGTCTCTTTTCTAGCACTACCTCAGATCATACTACTATCCCCTGAATCCTGCTGGCATCCTGAAGAAGACGGCGGCAAACTCCATGGTTGACAGGCTCCGAGAAATGCAGTCTTTTTTTGGCTTGGAGGTGACTGGCAAACTTGACGACAACACCTTAGATATCATGAAAAAACCAAGATGTGGGGTTCCTGATGTGGGTGAATACAATGTTTTCCCGAGAACTCTCAAATGGTCCAAAATGAATTTAACCTACAGGTAAATCATAGACTGTCTTTCTTTTATTTCTGTTAGTTTTTTAAAATAGTATGAAATGTCTAATTTTCAGCATAAGCTTCAGAGGACAGAATATGTATGGCCCCAATTTTTTTTTTAAGATAGGCCTCAAATATTTAACTGGAGTTTAGTACATCCAGGAATAACTTTAATACTGTTGATGAAAATGTCTCATAACATCAATTATTGTTATGTTAACTGGTTTTTTTTTCCATTGGGAATCTCAAAGTATTTCATTTAGATATGAAACAAAATAGAAATAAAAGTAGGTTTCATAAAATTTGCAAATGTAGTGCATAAAGCATATTTATTATAATGATGTGAAAAAGAGAGTTCTCTCTCAAGGAAATTTACAGAATTATTTCATTTATTTAGGCTATAGCAATACAATTCTAAACTTTTAGCATGCAGCATAAGTTTTATTAAATGTCTGAATACTTTAAATTTAAAATGCCAATTGGTCAGATATTTGAAGGTACTCAAAAGGTCTGATTGAATTCTTTATTTTTAAATCTTCATATGACATCATATAAGATAATAGACCTGTAGTAGAACTATTAGAGAAGCCATTGCATTCTGCGTTAAAAACTGTAGTCCAAGAAAATGTATTCTAAAATAACTTTCACCTTCTAAAAATTTAATTGAAACATTTTCTATTGACTAGGATTGTGAATTATACCCCTGATATGACTCATCCTGAAGTTGAAAAGGCATTCAAAAAAGCCTTCAAAGTTTGGTCTGATGTGACACCTCTGAATTTTACCAGACTTCACAATGGCACTGCTGATATCATGATCTCTTTTGGAACTAAAGGTAATGATGCAGAATCAGTTTTGAAATATTTGTATATTCTGCCCCTTAATTGGCTCTATTTTAAAATTTATTCTTTAAGTCATTCATTACTTTTTACAGAATTCAACAAAGACTCACCAAGCTCCTGTGCTAGGTACTACTCGCTATAATTAGATGCTTAACTCTTGTTTTCATGTAGAGCATGGCGACTTCTACCCATTTGATGGGCCCTCTGGTCTGCTGGCTCATGCTTTCCCCCCTGGGCCCAATTATGGAGGAGATGCCCATTTTGATGATGATGAAACTTGGACAAGTTGTTCCAAAGGTAATATTTCTTATACAGATATCATTAATGATTACTAGACTAGATTAGACAGTGAACCCATTGATAAGAAGTTAAAAAGCATATGCATTATTTGTAAATACATATAAATTATATTGGTATTTGATATTTTCCAAAAAAATATAAAAGTTTATCTTATCCTTATTACTCTCTGAAGTGACATCTCTATAAACCAATGTAAAACACTAAAAATGAGCAGAACCTGCCTAGTTTAGTGGCTTGAGAGATACGAGCTCACTTTGAAATAGGATCAAAATGTCTTTCTGGTGACCAGTGTGTTGTTATTATGGGTTACCTTTTGGCCCGTGAGTGCAGCTTATTACAAATATTTACCTTAAAACTATTAGAGCTGGACATGCAAGTCATAGATGATTTGGATGTGAGTTTAAATAGCGTTTTTTAAAAATTTCTACCCTGGTAGAAATATTAAGTCACAAGCCCAGTCAAATTTCTGTTTCCTGTTACATAAGTTACCTGTTTCAGACTTCTATATCACTGATGTTAGACGGACCACTCTAAGAAGCCAAGATAGTGTCTTACTCCAAACAGCATGAAACAGACACAATGAAAGTTGTATTTACAACAGAAAAATGAAACAGGGTTGAATGACTTCAGTCAGTATTTGACTCCTCAAGGCTTTAAACAATTGGAATGTTAATTTTGGAAAAAAATCAGGTCATTCCAACTAGGACTTACGGTAACTTTAAAGCTCCACTGACCCTGAGTTGTGACAGTTAGAGGTAGTCTTTATAGATAGCTAATTTTTATTATTAATTTAAATTAAAAGGATAATTTTTTCAAAGAGTAAAACTGGGCCCTGAATGATCAATGTCTCAACTCCATTGCCTCCAATCTGTCTTTGGAAGGAAAGGTGAGAGTTTATATATTTATGTTCTGAATATTTCACAGGTAGAATGGTTTTAGAAAGAAAGAATAACGTTTAGCATTTTTAAGATAGAGTCACAATAAACCCCAGTCTTAGGTTTCTGCATAAATTCTGGGTTTGAAATATTTAATTGAACTTAATAAAAATATCCACACATAAGTCAGGATTAACTTTTCAGCTAAAGGCCAAAATGGTATCCATTACTAGTTATTTCAATGACAAAATATTTGTCACTCGGATTATGACAACCTTGATTGCTTTTATGGTCTGCACAATTTACTGGGTTAATTATACATTTTCTTCATGCATAGGCAATTGGTAGTAAAGGATATTAAAGGTCAAATTGAAACCACTGGCTGCAGTTTTCATGTGTTCTTTTTCTTTTAATCTTTTTTATCTTTTTCCAATTTAAAATACTGGTACAGTAATTAAGAGGCTAAAAAACTGGTGGAAAGAATGAGTAGAGGAAATAATGTAAATATAGAATCATAGTTTTTTAAAGTAGGGGGAAGCTGGCCAATCATTTTCAGAATTTCTGTTTCTCTGAACTCTAAGGTCTAGAGATATCCTGAAAAGGATCATTCAGATGGAATTTGTTCCCAGGTAGATTCTCAGAGACACTGTTCACTGCATCCTCCACAGCTGGTTATCATCCTTTTGGACGCTGCCTCCTGTTTAGATGATGTTCCAGGCAGCATCCTATATACGGGGGCGAGGGAGGGGTAGGTTTACAGTTGTTTGTATAGAAAAATAATACAATAATTAATAAATAGCAATACAAGAATAAACTCTGTTTCACATACTCACTGCCATAAACCCACATTTGCCCCACCCTGCATAAACCCTCACGTAAGGTCATCACAGTGTCCTTTCCCCATCTGACCTGAGGAAACAGACAACAAGTCAGGATTACTAATAAATTCTTATTGATTATAAGTATTTGAGAGCAATCTGTTGACATTCTAATTACATAGGCAACTATAGTGAGAGCACCAAGTTATTTATAAAGATTAAACCAATTTTTGAATTTTACTCAAGCAACTGAATGTTAATTTTAAAAAGAGTAAAATAGCAAAGAAAGGGAAACAATGACATACAAAATGGATGAAGAAAATAGCATTCCTTTCACTAGTCACTGGAGGACTTTGTTTTCTCCTTGTTGCTTTGTTTTCCTACAGGCTACAACTTGTTTCTTGTGGCTGCCCATGAGTTTGGTCACTCGTTAGGTCTTGACCACTCCAAGGACCCGGGAGCACTCATGTTCCCCATCTACACCTACACTGGCAAAAGTCACTTCATGCTTCCCGACGACGACGTACAAGGGATCCAGTCTCTCTATGGTAACTCTTAATTTATCAGCTCATAAGCAAAATAGATTTATATGCTTATTTTCTAAATTATTAGTGAATTTACCATTATCACTTTTGCTGTTGTGGTATTGTTATTAAAACCTGAGAAAACATGCCCATTTATTTTTCCCAAATCGACCTACCTGCTCAAGTAGAAAATAGTCTATTCTCCAAAGTTTTTATAGAATATAGCTCTTTATATTTGTATTTTCTACATTGCAAGGTACATTTGATACCCTCACAACATCTCTGACATAAGAAAGGGAAGTATTTTATCCCCCATTTAACCAATGAAGACACTAAGCCTTATAGAGTTTAAATTGTGTATCTACAGCTGGGGGTGAAAGTGATGTCTTAACCAGAATTTATAAATTCTGGGCATTCTTTCAACCACTCTAGTTTGCCACAGTATAAACTGTTCGAATGGCCTGTAGTATTTTTTCATCAACATCTACATTGACTATGGTATGACTTTCTTCCTTTTTTCCTTCCAAATTGTCAAAAATATTTATAAAGTAATTAAACCTAAACCCAAACAAGCAAAATTATCTGCCAAAAATGGAGTTCAAGCCATGGCACACAGTCCTCCTTGTAAACACTTCTAGAACACAGATCAGAAAACTCTCTCATACCACCCAGCCTATTATTTCCCCTCTGGATTTAAATCTATTATAGCAGCTAGTGCAGGTGTGAGCAAGTACTTTGCCATTCATATTATTTTTACAATATTGTGATGAAGAGAGTTGATGATAGAACCCATATGAACTAGACAGAGAAAAAGAGTTTAGAATGGTTATTATGTACCACACCCCTTTTGCACTCATGTGAGCTGGAAAAGTTACAATTATGAGGCAAGTCATGTTACTGTTGCCGAAAGCCTGGCTCTGGCTTTTCTCTGAGCTGCAGTTGCGCTGTGGCAAACGGGTGAAGCAACATTAGCGGATGTTGACAGCTGGAAAAATAGGCAAGAGAAAGAGCAAGGCAAGGGCTCCCACAGGCACGATGGACCACCAGTAAAGGCTTTAAGAGGAATGTGTTTCTCAAGAGCGGTCTCGCACTAGGTTGTGCAGAGCATGGGGAAAATTTCCTCAAAGTCCCCTACCCCCGTTTCTATCATCATCCTTAAGAAACCTAAACTTGTACTTCAGATGAATCGCAAAGGGTCTTGAAGGAGGAAAGCAGAAGGGCAAGTCCCACCTGCAAGACCTTGGTAGCCCCGGAGGAAGGAAGTAGGACTTCGTGGTCTTTGGGCCATCATGTAGGAGTAGCAGGGTTGCTGCCCTCCCTGCATGGAACCTCCTCCGACTCTCCATCGGCAGGCCCGGGTCATCAGTAGGGTCATCCTCGGTAACTTCTTTCATTTATTTTGTGATTGCAGGTCCAGGGGATGAAGACCCCAACCCTAAACACCCCAAAACACCAGACAAATGTGATCCCTCCTTATCCCTTGATGCCATTACCAGTCTCCGAGGAGAAACAATGATCTTTAAAGACAGGTATGCTTGACATTATTTTATAAAATCTGCATGTGACAAACATTTGTGAAGTTGTGTCTGCAGAATGCCAAAACATCCAGTCACACTTCCAATGGCGTAGTTAACAGTGATAATATAGAACTTGGAGCAGTTTATTTACATATTTCAGATGAAATAAATGACTAATGAATAAACATTTTACTTTTCAATGAATAACCTTGGCATTGTACAGATATATTTATATCTTTGGTATCGTCTTTTAGAAAGATAATCAAGTAAATATATAAATCCAACTTATTAAAAAACAAATATGGAAATTAATTACCATATTAATAATTGTTACTCATAATGTTCACATGAATTCCTTTTGATATGAGAGACTTTGCACTGGGTATACATGTGGGAATATGAGAGAGGGAATGCTTTACGACCTAAATGTGTGGGTAATGAAAAATGATATATTAGTTTTTAATTTTGATATGCTTATAATTAAACTTAATGTTTTCATTTACTCATTCACCAACTAATTGTTTCCTCATCTGTGACCCATTAGCATTTCTACCTCCTCTATTATGACTCTAGTGACATTATACTTACTATACTGCAAGTATTTTCTCATCCAGCTTCCCCACACCATGAGATCTTGGCTGACATAGTTTATGTAGCTCATGTTTTCTTCCCAGAGCTCTATGCAGGGCCTGGTATACTGGCTTGCCACTTGCAAGATATGCAAAATTAAGCAAAACATGGTCTCAACCCTCAAAGGACTTACCACCTTTCACGAAGGCTCTGTGAGACTTTAAATTTTAATACTCTAGGCTAGAGTTAGGATAGCAACATCTTGGTTAACTGGCACTTAGAGGGAAGTGGAAAAGTTCCTCCTTCACAGGTGTTTGTTAGAGAATCGGTGTGTCTAATTTATCTACATTGATGTAGAGACAGGTGGTTAGCAGGATAGAAATGTTTCACTTACAAAATAAGAGAAAACTGTATTTTTATTTTTGTGTTAGATTCTTCTGGCGCCTGCATCCCCAGCAGGTTGACGCGGAGCTGTTTTTAACAAAATCGTTTTGGCCAGAACTTCCCAACCGCATTGATGCTGCATATGAACACCCGTCCCATGACCTTATCTTTATCTTTAGAGGTAAGCCTTCTTATATGTTCAGGGTAGGCAGGGATGAACTTGATGCCACCAGAGACTTAGTAAAATGATCACTCCTGAAAAATATACCTAAGTTAAGGACCAAGTATAACAAAATGGAAAACGGAAAGCACCTGAAGCCTTTCTACCACGTGTCCTCAGATTTGACAAGTAAAAAGTCTACATTATTATGATAAGTATATAAGGCTATAATAAATATATGAGGGGGGATCCAAAAAACTGGAATTTATTTATAAAAAATTGTGTATTTATTCCTACATGTGTAAACTTTAGTCACCTTCAAAGTACTCTCCATTTGATGCAATACACTTATTCAGACATTTTTTCCACTGCTCAAAGCAGTTTTTGAATTCATCGATTTTCATGCCTTTTAGTGCTTCCGCCATTTTTTGTTTCACCTCTTCCACATTGGCAAAATGTTTCCCTTTGAGGATCTTTTTTCATCTGGGAAAACAAAAAACATGTTGCTCGGGGCAAGATCAGGTGAATGGGGAGGGTGGGGGTCATGATGTTTTTGGTCAAAAACTGCTGAACACTCAGTGCGGTGTGGGCAGGTACACTCATACATCACCATCGTGAAAAGGGCAAATGAATTCACTGAAGCCAAATACAGCCTCTCACAACAACGCCAGCTGGTACTCTGATACAGATGGGTTCCTAGAACACTCACCGGGCGGGAGACACCTGTACCACAGGAGACCTGCCTACCAGAAGATAAATCTGATTTTTTGGGGGGGTCTCTCCTCATCTATGATAAACACCTACTTTTTGTTTCATAGTAATCATGTCAATTTTCCTATTTCCTTTTAAAAATTATTTACAGCTCTGGCTCAGTGGATTGAGGGCTGGCCTGTGAACCAAAAGGTCACAGGCTGGTTCAATTCCCAGTCAGAGCACATGCCTGGGTTGCAGGCCAGGTCCCCAGTTGAGGGCTTGCGAGAAGCAACTGATCGATATAACTCTTGCATGTTGATGTTTCTCTCCCTCTCTTTCCCTCTCTCTAAAAAATAAATAAATAAAGTCTTTAAACAATTAAAATTATTTACTGAGCAAGCATTATAATAATGTAATTATTATAATGATTATATATAAAAATTATATATAAATTATTATATATAATTACATTATAATTATTAATTTATATATAATAATTATAATTATTATATAAAATTATTATATATAATTACATTATTATAATAATATAATTATTATAAATTATTGAAAAGTTGAAAAAATATTATCCATAATTTTCCCTCCTGAAAAGTCTATTTACCATATTTCATTTTCTCACTTTCTTTTCTAGTCCTTCACTATCTATAACACATATTTTTAAATATTTATATTCATATTATATATATATTAATATTCTACTCGTACCTTCACACGAAATCATGAAAAATTTTCCAGACTGTCGCTCCATCTTCATGATCATAATTTATAATGGTTACATGGCATTCTACTGACATAGTTTCTATTGTTTGACTATTATAATTAATGCTATAATGAAGTTATTTTGTGGAGGTGGAAATACCAGATTTTTATTTCACATAAAATTTGAGTTTTCAGTCTATTTACTGTTCCTACTGTGCTTCTTATTCATGTAGAAATCTTAATGTATTTTTCATCCAGCTTTAAACTTAATATCCAGAGGTAACAAATTGCCAAATTAATTATATTTGGTTGGTCATGTTCATAATTAGGAAATTAAGATCTTAAATCATATTTTTGTTTGAAGAATGCACATATTTCTATGTTTCATAAACATAGTGACCACCAATACTAATATATTTCTAAATAATTGATTACTGACCACAAATACTAATTTATTTCTAAATGTATAAATTGAGTCTTTCTTTGTTAAAGTAAATGTCTATATGTGTGATTCCAAATAGATTCCTTTGAATAATAAAACCATCTTTTACTTATTCTAGGCAAGAAATTTTGGGCTCTAAATGGTTATGACATTCTGGAAGGTTATCCCAAAAAAATATCCGAACTAGGATTTCCAAAGGAGGTTAAAAAGATAAGTGCAGCTGTTCACTTTGAGGACACAGGGAAGACTCTCTTCTTCTCAGGAAACCAGGTCTGGAGGTACGGCAGCCACATTTACTGACCCTTTATCTTGTGTCATAGAGGCAAAGTGAGTCTTGAACATTTCTCACTATTTTAAATTATTATCTCGTGCTTATTTAAAATGCTAAACTAGTCATATTAATTTCTGTACTGTGTCATCTCCTGCAGGCAGCCTCTCAAACAGAGATTTTAAAGTTTCAAGTCCTCTTGCAAATACACATATTTATATAATTATCACCTCATCAGAGCCATTCTTTTCTTTCTTAGCTGTTGGCCATTGCTCAACTATGCTAAAACCATCTGTTTTACACATAATGGGAGATCAATAGAAAATTGTTCAATGGATTAACATATGTTGATTTCACCCTAAGAACACTTTCCTAATAACATACTTTTATAACAGATCTGCAATTCGTAAAATGGAAATGAGCTTGTAACTTTCTTTAGGAAAACAGTCTTTAGACAAGTCAAAAAATACTCACCAAACATCCAGTAAACATTCAGTATTGTAATTCCTTATTTTAAAAAGCTACCAGATGTTTTAAATGAACTTAAAATTTTAAGACTTGTCAATTTTGAAAGATGCTGTTATATCCATTGTATCATTTTTAAGGTAAATTCTAAAAAATACAACTTACTTAAGAGGTTTTTTTTCTTATTAAATAGCTATGATGATACTAACCATTTGATGGATAAAGACTACCCCAGACTAATAGAAGAGGACTTCCCAGGAATTGGTGATAATGTAGATGCCGTCTATGAGAAAAATGGTAACTAATTCCATTGCACTGACTGTAATGGAGGGCTTCTATAGCCCCTCAAAATCATTTCCCTTATAAAAGGTTTCTATACAGGACTTAGATGTGATAATAAATGTATGGCAGTTAAGAAATTAGTCATTCCTGTGTAACTACTTCCACAGACAGCGAACTAAAAAAAAAAAAAGTATACTTAGAATACATGAGAATTTTACCTACAAATAAAAGATGCCAAACCTTAAACATTATCTTAAACCACACTTAAAGATGCCAAGATGCAAGGAGTATTGCCATAAATCAAATCAGGGGTAGAGTGGGGAGTAAGTTATATATGAAGACCAGTGGCTATCATAACTATATAATGATTTTTTACTTGAATTACAAAAAGGAACATTATCCCTAACTTACAATGAATAACTAATATCAATACTTCAGGCATCAAAATGAGAGCTCATGACAAGATGACTAGTTTGAGGTGATAATTTAGGAGAGCTGAGAACCTTTAGACCATTTTTCTCCCTTAAACTATAAGCAATATATTAAAGTATTAGTAGCATGTATAAAGATAAATAAGATAAACATTGGCATGTTAAAAAAATGTGGCATCTAACAGCATAGACTTTAAATGGTAGCTGGAGTAAACTCTATTGTTTTCAAAGTGAAAAAAAATGTTTTGCTCTTTTTCTTATAGGTTATATCTATTTTTTCACCGGGCCTATACAGTTTGAATACAGCATCTGGAGTAACCGTATTGTTCGTGTCATGCCAGCAAATTCCCTATTGGGATGTTAAGTGTCTCTTACATATTGTTATTTAAATCCTGAAGAACATTTGGGATAATACTTCCAAGGATATGGGAGGGAGGGTGCAGAGGGAGGGAAAGATACCAGGGGGGGAAAGCTTCGTTCTGTGAACAAGCTTCAGTAAGTTATCTTTGAATATGAAATACCTATATATCTATGTGTGGCTGGAACCACATTGAATTTTCTAATAATGAAACTCAGTATCTCTAAGGATCACTTAACTCCTGTGTGCTATATAGAAGCAATTATTGGTTTTATTTCCTACATTAAAAATGGAACATATGGTCTGTGAAAGAGACTTAGCATAATTTTTAATATATTTATAAGAAAATTTTGCAAAGACATAAAAGTAAATCACATGTAATTAATAAATCATCTTTGTCAAAAAGTATAAAATAGTATAAAAATAGAATTTGGGAGACCAAATGGTAGCTATAGAAGAACAAAGATAAGCCAAAGGGAAATGTCTGTCTACAATAACTATATTGGAAACAACTTTAGAAAAAATAATATGGGTTTTACATTGAAAATATTTGTAACATTTGAAAACATTACAGACGCTAAGGAGATATCAAAGTCACTAAAATAGGAGACAGACTAATAGATGTGACCTCAGGATTCTGTTTAATTTTCACTTTGGCAATGACTCAATGGCTACTCTCAAAGAGGACAAATATTTCTTTGCATGGTTATAGAAGATAGAGAAAACATCTCTGTATTAAAATATTTCAGATCTTTCCCAAATATCAAAGTATTAAAATTGTTATCAAAATGATCTAAGACCACAGCATCCCTTTCTCATAAATTATCTGATTAAGACTAAGAGTAGTATTTTTACCCTGTTTTTATGAAGGTAATTGTTTTTAATTGTCTAGTTTACCCGGGAAATGTAGGCTGTACAGTTATAGACTGAAATGTATTCACGTATTGGAAGGATATATACTAAAATAGAGACACCCAAAATAAAGAGAACAGTTTAAGTAGATTGTGGCCCTCTTGAGGATATGCAACAGTGACTTTTTTCTCTCTCTCTCTTTTTTTTTTTTTTTGGTAAAATCCCTCAATACCTTTTACAGTGCCTGACACTTGGCATTTATTGGATATATGACTGGCCATCGAGGGAAGAATCACTGTGCTAAGGGACCTTGTTTGTAAAAACTCAGGCAAAGGAAAAAAGTGTGTTATATTTGCAAAATGTATTAGGAAATATTTATATTGTTTATAATAAAAAAGATATTTTCAACAAATGATGTTATGTGGCATATTTTGTCTTTTGGTGTATTTTAAGCTTCCCTCATAAAAAAATGTCCATTTAAATTATTCCTTTTTCTTGCCAATGTTGCTTGGGGAATGTAGCTCACTCACTGTTTTAGTCTGTTTTGTTCGCTTACTTTTTGTAAGAAGACTAAATCTAGAACTTAGAATTAATTGTACCAGGCTATGATAACTAAAATCCCGATAGAGTTTGTCAGCCTGGTACAGGTACTAGGAAGCCCCTTTCGGGACCAGCTTGCCTAGGGAGCATCACTGAGTAACAAAATGGAAAGGGCAGCAGGCCTGGGGCCTAATGCTCACTCTGCCGTGACCGTCGCATGACTTTGGACGAGCCATTTAGTCTCTTTGGGTTTTACTTGCCTGATGTTTGAAACGAGAGGATTAGCAGCTTTGGTGAAGTTGGGGAAATATGGGGAGGCGCGACACTCTAACGAAGAAGGCAAACACTATTTGGGAACGTCAAGGTCCACGGAGTTTATGACATTAGGTCCTTTCTGTTTTCCTAAACATTGCCCATCCCCAAACATTTAATAAGTGTCTGTTAAATGCAGGCACATAAGATGAGGAGATGAACCAAAACAACTTGTTTCGACCGCTGAAGAATTTATATTCTACTATGGAGATAAAATAACTAAAACTCGTGAGTTAAATGCTTTCACAGGGGAGCAGCGACCACTTCTTTGGTGCAGAGGACTGCTGAGTTCTTTCTCCCAGTATAGCCCCCAAAGTGAATCTATGCAGTTTTCATCTTCCCTGACAATTTAGTTTGATTCCTGATTTCTCAGGTTTGCTGTTGGAGTAGAACATAGTCCGTCCACCCATCCATCCAATAAATATTAATTGAGCCTCTAACTGAAGTAGATGGTGGGGATACACTGAAGAGCAAAACCTTATTACTTTGGTGGGGCTCACAGTCTACTTAGGGAGACAGATATTAATCAAATAAGTACAAATTACAACTGGGATAAAGAAAAGAAACATGGTGCTCTGAAAGCACCTAGTAACAGATATTTTATCTACAGGGTATAATAATTTTTCTTGTTGATATAAGTGGGATTTCCCCCCCTGATTTCTGATTCTGATATTTCATTGTTGGTGTACCAAAAATGCCTTCAATTTTTGAATATTGACTTTGTATCCTGCTCTTTTGCCAATTTCACTTATTACATGTGTAGGGTGGTTCAAGAAATGCTTCACAATAGAAGCGATACTCAAGCCGACAGCAAAAATGAACAGAACTGGGCAGTGAAGGGAATCAGGGAAAGGGATCCAGGCTCGTCCTTCCAGGCTGGAATGGATATGTTGAGTGAAGCTGAGTGGAGAATTACAGTTGTGTTTTATGATGATTTTAGCAGAGTAGGGATGGGCAGACTGTACCAAGAAACCCTCTAAACCCAACAATGTTCCTCCTAGCTTTCACAGTGCCAAATCTAAATCAATGGATCAATAAACAAATAAAAAATTAGCATGGATCATTCTAGGAATTGGAATGTGAATATCTACTTTTCAGTAATTGAGTCAGTAGATAGAAATATGAAGTCTTTCAAGCATTTGACAGCTTTTTCAACACTATTGTGGGAGAAGGTCTGCGCCAGTCTCTGTAAGAGCACTGGGGAGGTGCTTCCCCAGTGAGGATGTGTCTGTCTTGGCCTGAAGCCCGGTGAATGGCACTGGTGTGGTACAAGGCCACTCACTGTCCCCAGCCCTGGTCTTGAGCAGACAGCTGAGCTGTCAGGAAAATGCCAGGTGGATGGTTTCTAATTCCCATCTACATAGGAAAGGTGGCTCTAGGGCAGAAATTCTCAAAGTGTGTCCTGCAGACCAGCATCATCAGCACCACCTGGGAGCTTGACAGAAATGTACATCGTGCCACCGCAGACCTATTGCATGAGAAACTCTAGCTTAGAACCCCCATACGTCTGTGTTTTAACAAGCACTTCAGGTCCCTCAGTTCCCACAGCCCCTCAGAAAATGTGTAAATATGTGCTCTTTGCAACACCTTTTCTAGGAAAGATTGCATGGGTATTATTGGGGCTCAAAGCTTCCTGGTAAGATCTTGGGGGACACTCTTCTACACCCCCTTCAAGAAAATCTTTTTTTTGTATATTTTATTGATTATGTTATTACAGTTGTCCCATTTTTTTCTCTTTTACTCCCTCTGCCCTGCACCCCATCTGTTCATCCCCAGACCTCTTAGTTCATGTTTATGGGTTGTATGTATCAGTTTTTTGGCTTCTCAATTTCCTATACTATTCTTAGCCTCCACCTGTCTATTTTTTTTTTTTTTGTCAGCATTTTCCAGCCACTATCCACGGCCCCACCCCTCCTCAATTCCTACCCTCAATCCTTCCCCCATTTGGCTCTGTTGATGGGTCCTTTAACATGTTCCTTGATGACCCTTCCCCTCGGTCTCCCCTGATAACCTCCTCCCTCCTCCCCTCTCGTTACTGTCAGTTTGTTTTTTATTTCAATGTTGCTGGTTATATTTTGCTTGCTTGTTTATTATGTTGATTAGGTTCCACTTATAGGTGAGAAAACATGGTATCTCTCTTTCATGCCTGGCTTATTTCACTTAGCATAATGCTCTCCAGTTCCATCCATGCTGGTGTGAAGCATAGAAACTCTTTCTTTCTTTCTGCCACGTAGTATTCCCTTGTGTAAATGTACCATAGTTTTTTGATCCACTCATGTACCGTTGGGCACTTTGGTTGCTTCCAACACTTGGTTACAGTAAATTGTGCTGCTGTGAACAATGGGGTGCATAGGTTCTTTTGAATTGGTGTTTCAGGATTCTTATTGTATAATCCCAGCAGTGGAATTGCTGGGTCAAAAGGCAGCTCCAATTTTAGTTTTTTGAGGAAATTCCATACTGTTTTCCACAGTAGCTGCGCCAGTTTGCATTCCCACCAACAGCATACTAGTGTTCCCTTTTCTCCACATCCTTGCCAGCACTTCTTGTTTGTTGATTTGTTTATGATAGCCATTCTGGCAGGTGTGAAGTGGTGTCTCATTGTGGTTTTAATTTGCATCTCTCTGATGGCTAGTGATGCTGAGCATCCTTTCGTGTGTCTCTGGGCCCTGTGTATGTCCTCCTTGGAGAAGAGTCTGTTCATGTCCTTTGTCCCTTTTTAATTGGATTGTACATTTTCCTGGAGTGGAGTCCTTGTGAGTTCTTTATATATTTTGGAGATCAAACCATTGTCCTAGGTATCATCGGCAAATATATTTTCCCATACAGTTGGTTCCTTTTTCATTTTGATGTTTTCTTTAGGTGTGCAGAAGTTTCTTATTTTGATGAAGTCCCATTTATTTATTCTTTAGGTCTCTTGCTCTAGGGGACATATCAGTGAGAATATTGCTGCTTGGAGTATCTGAGATTTTGCTGCCTATGTTCTCCTCTAGGACTTTTATGGTGTCACGGCATATGTTTAAGTCTTTTATCCATCTTGAGTTGATTTTTGTGTGTGGTGTAAGTTTCATTTTTTTTGGATGTAGCTGTCCAGATATGCCAACACCATTTGTAGAAGAGGCTATTTTTACTCCATTTTATGCTTCTGACCTCTTTGTCAAATATTAAGTGACCATTAAAGACATGGGTTCATTTCTGGGCTCCCTATCCTGTTCCCTTGGTCTGAGTCTATTCTTATGCCAGTACCAGGCTGTTTTGATTACAGTGACCTTATAATATAGTTTGATGTCAGGGATTGTGATCCCTCCTACTTTGTTCTTCTCTCTCAAAACTTATGCAGCTATTCGGGGTCGTTTATGGTTCCATATAAATTTTTGAAATGGTTGTTCTATATCTGTGAAATATGTCACTGGTATTTTAATAGGGATTGTGTTGAATGTATAAATTGCTTTTGATAGTATAGACATTTTGATGATGTTAATTCTTCCAATCCATGAACATGGTATATGCTTCCATTTATTTGTGTCTTCCTTAATTTCTTTCTTCAGTGTTGTGTAGTTTTCTGAGTACAGGTCTTTAACCTCCTTCATTAAATTTATTCCCAGGTGCTTAATTTTTCTTGTTGATATAAGTGGGATTTTCCCCCCTGATTTCCAGTTCTGATATTTCATTGTTGGTGTACCAAAAATGCCTTCAATTTTTGAATATTGACTTTGTATCCTGCTCTTTTGCCAAATTCACTTATTACATTGAGTAGTTTTTTGGTGGAGTCTATAGGGTTTTCTATGTACACTATCATGTCATCTGCAAACAATGACAGTTTTCCCGCCTCCTTTCCAGTTTGGATGCCTTTTATTTCTTTTTCTTGTCTGATGGCTGTGGTTAGGACTTCTAATACTGTGTTGAATGGAAGTGGTAAAAGTGGACATCCTTGTCTTGTTCCAGCTCTCAGTGGAAAAGCTTTTAGTTTTTCTCCATTCAGTATAATGTTGGATGTAGATTTCTCATATATAGCCTTTATTATGTTGAGTTATGCCACTTTCATTCCCACTTAGCTTAGTGTTTTTATCATAAATGGGTGCTGTACCTTATCAAATGCTTTTTCTGCATCTATTGATATGATCACGTGATTTTTGTTTTCCCCTCGTTTAGGTGATGTATTACATTTATTGATTTGCAAATATTGTACCATCCTTGCATCCCTGGGATGAATCCCACTTGCTCATGGTGGATGATCTTTTTAATGTATTGCTAGATGTGGTTTGCCAAGATTTTGTTGAGAATTTCAGCATCTGTGTTCATCAGCAATATTGGCCTGTAGTTTTCTTTCTTTGTTGTGTCTTTATCTGGTTTTGGGATTAGGATGATGCCGGCCTCATAAAAAGAGTTTGGGAGTCTTCCCTCTTCTTGGATTTTTTGGAATAGTCTGAGAAGGACAGGGGTTAGCTCTTCCTTAAATATTTTGTAAAATTCTCCTGTGAAACCACCTCTTGTGTGCCTGTAGTTTTTTGATTACTGCTTCAATTTCAGCAGCTTATCAGCCTATTCAGGCTTTCTGCTTCTTCTTCATTCAGTTTTGGAAAATTATATTTTTCTGGAAATTTGACCATTTCACCCAGGTTTTCAAATTTCTTGGCATATAGTTGTTCATAGTAATTTCTTACAATTCTTTGTATTTCTGTGGTATCAGTTGTAATTTCTCCTCTTTCATTTCTGATTTTATTTATTTGGGTCCTCTCCCTTTTTTTCTTGATGATTCTGCTTAAAGCTTGTTGTTTTTGTGTATCTTTTCAAAGAACCAGCTCCTAGATTTATTGATCCTTTGAATTGTTCTTTTGGTCTTGATGTCATTCAATTCTGCACTGATCTTGACTATTTCCTTCCTTCTGCTCACTCTGGGCTTTGTTTGTTATTGTTTCTCCAGTTCTTGTAGATGTAGGGTTCAGTTGTTTATTATGAAATGTTTCTATCTTTTATATGTAGGGCTATATCACTGTGAAATTTCCTTTCAGGACTGCCTTTGTTGTGTCCAATGTCCTTTGGACCAATAGGTTTTGGACTTTTGTATGTTCATTTTCATTTGTTTCCAGAAATTTTTTATTTCTTCTTTGATCTCATTATCAGCCCATTCATTATTTAATAGCATGCTATTCAGCGTCCATGATTTTGAATGTTTTTGAGTTTTTCCCTTGAGGTTAGTTTCTAGTTTTAAGCCTTTGTGGTCTGAGAAAATGCTAGATATAATTTCAATTTTCTTAAATTTGTTGAGGCTTGTTTGTGTCCTATCATGTGGTCTAACCTTGAAAATGTTACATGTGCTATTGAAAAGAATGTGTACTTTGCTTCTTTGGGATGAAAGGTTCTATATATATCAGTTAAGTTCATTTGCTCTAATGTGTCATTCAGTTCCATAATATCCTTGCTGATATTTTTTGGATGATCAATCCATCATTGACAGCGGGGTATTAAAATCCCCTATTATAAGTGTGTTGCTGTCTATATCTTTCTTGAAGTCTTCCATGATTTTCCTTATATATTTTGGAGATCCTATGTTAGGTGTATACAAGTTTACAATGTTTATGTCTTCTTGATGGATTCTTCCTTTGACTATTATGAAGTGTCCTTCTGTGTCTCTTTCTGTGGCCTTTGTTTTGAAGTCTATTTTGTCTGGTACAAGTATTGCTATCTCAGCTTTTTTTCTCTGTTCATTTGCGTGGAATAGTTTTTTCAACCCTTTACTTTCAGTCTGTGTGAGTCTTTTGTTCTGAGATGGGTCTCTCGCAGGCAGCATATATGTGGGTCATGTTTTTCTTATCCATTCAGCTACTCTCTGTCTTTTAATTGGAGCATTTAATCTATTTACATTTCAAGTTATTATTGATAGGTACTCATTCATTTTTTCTCTTTGTACTTGTGTTCCTCTCTCTCTCTCACTCCTTTTCTTCATCTTCTTAAAGCAGTCCCTTTAGCATATTTTGCAGTGCTGGTTTGGTAGAGGTATATTCGTTTAGCCTTCTTTTGTCTGAGAAAGTCCTTATTTCACCTGCCATTTTAATTGATCCTAGCTGGGTAGAGGAGTCTTGGTTGGAGGCCTCTGCTATTTTTACTTGGAATATTTCTTGCCATTCCCTTCTGGTTTGCAGTGTTTCTGTGGAGAAGTCAGCTGCTAGCCTTATCAGGGCTCCCTTGTACATTACTTCCTATTTCTCCCTTGCTGCCTTTAAGATTCTCTATTTCTCTGTGATATCTGCCATTTTACTTATGATGTGTCTTGGAGTGGGTCTCTTTGGGTTCCTCTTGATCAGGACCCTTGGTGCTTCCTGGTCTTGGGTGACTTTTTCTCTCCTCAAATTAGGGAAGTTTTCCATCATTATTTTTTCAAAGAGTTTTCCTATCCCTTGCTCATTTTCTTCTCCTCCTCATATTCCTATTATATGGAGATTACTGTGTTTCATGTTGTCCTGCATTTCCCTTAACCCCTCTGTGTTCTTTTTGAGACTTTTTTCATCTTCTTGCTCCTTCTGTGAGTTTTTTCCTATCATTCTTCCAGCTTGCTGATTTGATTCTCTGCTCATCTAGCCTGCTTTTGTTTCCTTCTACTATGTTCTTCAATTCAGAAATTGTATTCTTCATTTCCTCTTAGTTCTCGTTGACAGTGTCTGTGTCCTTTTTCATGCTGATATAGTTTGCTGTAAGTTCTTTGTAGTTTTCCTGAGTTTTTTGTAATTCTCACTGAGCTCATTGAGTTCATTGAGCTTCCTTAGAGCCATTGTTTTGAACTCAGTATCTTATAGTTGACTTGCCTCTATTTCATTTAGTAGTCGTTCTGAAGATTCCTCCTTTCCTTTCGATCGGGGATTGTTTCTTTGTCTTCCCATTATTTGGCTGCCAGAACACAACCTCAAAGCCCAGGAAAGAAACGAATGACCGCAAAACTAACTGCCCTCTGCAATCCCACTATCAACAGCAAATGAATCAGTATCAATAAGGCTGTAAAGAGATTAAGACTATTATAAGAAAGGAGAAAAATAAACTATAGTATAAAATCTAGTGACTTAATATGTACCAGCTTGATGGAGAAGAAGTGAATTTAAAAAAGTTATGCATTAAAGAAAATATTGCAAATAATTGAGAAGACCACAGTGGATTTCATCTTGGTAGCCTCTAGTGTTTACTACTGTTTTTTCTTTCTGGATCTGCCTCTTTGATGTCAGATGTTGACCCCATTTGACCTTAGGCAGCCCATTGGAGACTTCCCAGGATCTATGGTCTGTGGCTGTCTCCTTCAGTTGTTAATCTAGTCACCCTGCACTCAGCTGTCATGCATAAGCACCATAGGACAGGGCAGAATCCCCCCCTGGGGTTGGGGCTAATGTTTCCCCTCAGGCTGCTGCTGCTCAGAGGGGAGTGGTCTATGTGAGCTCCATGGCTACTGCCTTATGGGGGATGATTCAGCACTGGAATCCCGGAGGCGACTCTCTCAGTTCTCTCTCCAAACTCTCCATCCCCAGTCTCTCCTCAAGCATCTCTAGTCCACTCTGCCCCTACTTTGCCAGGGATCTGCTGTCTGTGGCTGCCACTCTGCACTCAGCAGTCAGGCTTAAGCACCACAGGGCCAGGGTAGAGTCCCTCCTGGGGGTGGGGCTATTGTTTCCTCTCAGGCTGCCGCTCAGGGGAGTGGTCTGCCTGAGCAAGATGGCTGCTGCTGTATGAGAGATGACTCAGCACTGGGATCCCAGTGGCTACTTTCTCAGTTCTCTTCCCAAAGCCTCTGCCCCCAGGCTCTCCTCAGACACCTCTAGCCCACTCTGCCCCACCTTTGCCGGAACACAGGGTAAGTGACAGCAAATGAAAATTTATGTGTTGGCCCTTTAAATGGCTCTTTCTCTCTCCAGCTACCCATCTCTGGTAGAGAGCAACCCCGTCAGTTTTTGCAACCGGATGTTATCTGTGTACTTTTTGGGCTCTGGTGCTGTAGGCTGGGGATCCCCAGTCATGGTTTAGGCCCTGCTCTCCTCAGGGGGATCCAACTGGCTGCTTAAGTATCCCTCTGGTACTGCCACCTGAGGGTGCCCAGCCAGCCTTCTCGCATCTCCACCGCACTCCTTACCAGTCAGGTTGTGCTGAACTGATTCTTCTGTCTGTCCGAGGTTATAAGGCTTCTTTCTCACTATTGTTCAGTTGTTTGTTCTGGGTGATTTCTCCACAGTTTAATTGTAATTCCAGATTGGTCCTGGGGGAGGTCAGTGTGATTTCCATTCACTCCTCTGCCATCTTGATCCTCTATTCCTGTCTAGAAAATTTATAGTGCACAGTAGCATATAAAGGTTACAAGTAGTTGTCTGGCAAAGAAGCTGTTTAACTTTGTTGAAAAATGTTTTCAACACATCTGAACATGGAACCTCATTTACTTTCTTTTGTTCTTTATCATTTGCTGTTATGTTCTCTCCCTCTCTCTCACAGATGGATGGATAGGTATGATAGATGACAGATTAGAGAGATGTGAGGTAGGTAGATAGCTAGATGATAGAAAGATAGATAGGTAGGTAGGTAGGTAGATATAGGTGTATAGTCAGGATTATTTCTTGATTCCATCTCTGCTTCAGTCTCAATTCCAAATTTTAACTTGGTTGGTGTTACATGAATCTGTGTTCTTCCACTGTGGCCATAATATTGAATTTAAACTGTAACAAATGTCTACTTGGAGCTTACCAATGGGGCGGGGGGGAGATAAGCTCCAAAGAGATCATTATGAGTTGAGCAATTGCTTCTCATAGGATTTGATATAAAATATATTACAGGCAAAATACTGTTATCTCATTCATAAATGACATGAGGAAACCAAACCAATGTTTTATGAGAAATAATACTATGTCCACAAATGTTGGAGGGCATTTGGCGGAGCTAACATTTTGGGTGAATGCACTGCACTCAAGTTGAATTGCAGCTAGGAATAGCCTCTTTTTCAGATACTGAGGGGGGAAAGTTTGAAAATCCTCTGAAAGTAAACCAATAGTCCAAATACTTTTGAAATAGGAGCAAATGACAAGATCCTACACAGATATAACAAATTTTGTCCCAAAAATTATCCTGGGAGGACTTTCATGTTAAATTAAAAACAGTGCCCTGGATCTCCACATCCTCATGTCAGAATAAAAATGCCAAAACATATATAGCAGAACTCATAGAAAGATAGCCACCATAACTAGGTCCAAAATTTAAGTCCCAGTCACAGAAAATACCTTGATGTAAAGATTCATCACAGGACTGTGAGATTCACAGTAGCTCCACTAGGTGGCACCAGCAATACTCTTTTGAAAATGCCGAAAGGTTCAGGCAATTTGAATAGCTCACAAAACTAGTGCTTTCTTCTTTAATATAGGGAAAGGTATGCCACTAACTTTCAAATACGGTTTAACAGCTAAGAAATTCAAGAACAGCTGGCTCCGTGTTTCTTATTCATGTGTGTCTTTGTTGCTTATCTCTTCAACTATAATCCTTCCTTCCTGGCAGAGAGTGAGGGGATGGTGTGTCATTCGAAGACACCATGACATGTGGTAGGTCCCTTGGAGCTAGGGCTGTGAGTCATCCACAGGCCTCTGGGTGACGAACTCCAGCATGAACCGCAAAAAACCCAATGTACACAGAGGAATGGAATTGCCCTCAAGAGACTAACCAAACCAGCAAGGAGCAAGAGGGAAGAAAACCCCGTTTCCAGGGCTATTATATGGAGAAAAGGTCAAGTTTAGAGGAAGAGAATGCTGAATGTTTCTGAAATTTCCATCTCACATGGTTTAATTTTTCCAATTTTTTTGGAGCTTCATACCTGATATCCTAGGGTGCGTGAAATGCTGACTTAGAATTTCTTGGCTTTGTCCTATTTCGCTGCTCATTAGGAACTAAAACTGGGCCACAGCTCTTAATGATTTCTGGAAAATCAAAGATGTGCTAGGCTTACACCAATAGCACAGCCATCTTTGTAAGAGTTTATTATGATATCTTAGTTGACTTAAATGGTAAAAATTATGCTTTAAAATTAGATGCTGTGAGAAGGAAAATTTTTCTTCCATATGTTCAAAATTTGCAACCCACTGTAGAAGTAATCATTCAATAGTGTCAGTGCACATCAACTGAACAAGTAACAATTATAAGTCCTTGATATGCAATGAATCTGTGAGACTCTTAAATCTTGGTTGGAATGGAATTGGACTCACATTATTCAAAATCAACCTGTTATATTGTACCATCTTTTACAAGTAAAGATGATACTAATTCCATTTTCATAACTTTATGCTGGATTAAAGATATTGTCCAAGCATCCTTAGCTATGTCCCCATATGCTGTGCCAAAAAGATTTAAAATTAGTAACTAAAAATGTGTTTTGATTTGTTTTTCTCTTTTTTAAGTATATTTTATTGATTATGCTACTATAATTGTCCCATTTTTTTCTCCCCTTTATTGCCCTCCACCCTGAACCCTCCTGCCCCTGACCAGCGTTCCCTCCTCTTAGTTCACTTCCATAAGTCAAACATATAAGTTCTTTGGCTTCTCCATTTCCAATACTATCCTTAACCTCCCCCTGCCTATCTTGTACCTACCATTTATGCTTCTTATTCTCTGTACCTTTTCCTGCATTCTCCCCACTCCTCCTCCCTGCCGATACCCGCCACATGATCTCTATTTCTGTGATTCTGATCCTGTTCTAAGGTGTTTGCTTAGTTTGTTTTGTTTTTAGGTTCACTTATTCATAGTTGTGAGTTTGTTTTCATTTTACTGTTCATAGTTTTGATCTTCTTCTTTTTCTTACATAAGCCCCTTGAACATTTCATATAATAAGGGCTTGGTGATGATGAACTCCTTTAACTTGACCTTATCTGGGAAGTACTTTATCTGCCCTTCCATTCTAAAGGATAGCTTTGCCAGATAGACTAATCTTGGTTGTAGGCCCTTTCCTTTCATGACTTTGAATACTTCTTTCCAGCCCCTTCTTGCCTGGAAGGTTTCTTTTTAGAAATCAGCTGAGAGTCTTATGGGAACTCCTTTGTAGGTAAGTGTCTCCTTTTCTCTTGCTGCTTTTAAGATTCTCTCCTTATCTTTAATCTTGGGTAATGTATTTATGGTGTACCTTGGTGTGTGTTTCCTTGGGTCCAACTTCTTTGGGACTCTGGGCTTCTTGGGCTTCCTGAATGTCTATTTCCTTTGCCAGATTGGGGAAGTTCTCCTTCATTATTTGTTCAAATAAGTTTTTGATTTCTTGCCCTTCCTCTTCTTCTGGCACCCCTATGATTCAGATATTGGAACATTTAAAGTTGTCCCAGAGGTTCCTAAGCCTCCCCTCAGTTTTTTGAACTCTTGTTTCTTCATTCTTTTCTGGTTGAATGTTTATTTCTTCCTTCTGCTCCAAATCATTGATTTGAGTCCTGGTTTCCTTCTCCTCACTCTTGGTTCCCTGTACATTTTTCTTTATTTCACTTTGCATTGCCTGTACTTTTTTCTCTATTTTGCGACCATCCTCAACCATTTCTGTGAGCATCCAGATTACCAGTGTTTTGAACTCTGCATCTGATAGGTTGGCTATCTCTTCATCACTTAGCTATATTTTTTTCTGGAGTTTTGATTGTTCTTTCATTTGGGCCATATTTCTTTGTCTCGGAGCACCTGTTAACTGTTGTAAGGGGAAGAGCCTTAGGCATTCTCCAGGGTGGGGCAAGCTGCCTCGCTGCATTGAGCTGTTGTATGTGGGAGAGGAGTCAGGGAGGGAACTATGTGGCTTCCTCAGCTCTTGCCCCTCTTTCAGTCCCTTCCCCCACTACCCACAAGCAAATTGGGCTCTTCTGGTGCTGATCCCTGGGTGGGTGGGTTTGTGTATGTTCTGGGACCCTATGGGTCTCTCCAATGAACTCTCCTGTGAGGCTGGGAGTTTCTGCTGCTGCCGCAACCCCCACGGGTTTTTACCAGTAGAGGCTTCGAGGCTTTCTTTTCCCATTCTGGAACCCTGGGTTGCGTGATCTGTCTCACTTCCCAGTTGTTCCTCCCGGTTTATCCCCACTCAAATGGTGAGACTGCCCAGTCTGCCACCTTGCCCATCTGGCAAGGTGGGCGTCCTCCAGGCGACCTGGTGGGCGCCTGGAGGATGCCCACCTTGTCGCACATCCTCTCTGCCCTGGCTGCCTGTCTCTGACCCTCCTACCAGTCTGGATGAATGTTTCTTTGTTAACTCCTTGGCTGTTGGACTTTCATACAGTTTGTTTTCTGGCAGTTCTGGTTGGTTTTTGTTTTTAAATTTGTTGTTGTCCTTTTTTTGGTTGTGGGAGGGGGCAAAGTATAACTATGCCTCCATCTTGGCCAGAAGTCCTGTTTTTCTTAAAATATATACACCAGCAACTTTACTTTTCTTGACAACCTTCCCTTTCCTTTAAGAGCTTGGGTACTGAAACCTACCACAGCACAGGGCACAAGCAAAAAAGTTCCTGTGAGCCTTCCAATTCTATCTGGAAGGTGTGTTGCTCTCTATGGTTTAAGGCATGGCCTTCCTGGCCTGTACACTCTAACCAGCTTGTGCCTCAGCTTCGTGAGTGCCCAGAGGCTATGACTTTGCTTCCAGAGCAACTCAGGGGAAAAAGGGGTTCTGTGAGCTCCAAGTCCCTCTGAACACAGGGTGCACAGTGTGTGTGCTTGTCTGTAAGATGTATGCTTATGTTGGCTCTGCTTCAGGCAAACTGGTTTGGGTCATTTTGAGCTGAGCAGAGGGGGCTGAGGCACGGCACCAGCTATACCTCTGGCCAAGTCCACTTTTCTGAATCCACTTGTCAGGCTTTATCCCTTAATAAATAGATCCTCCTAAGTAGCCATATTCCCAATTTCATAGGAAACACCTAATTAAATATCAGATTCAATTTCCATTTTATAAATAAGAAGTTGAGGCTGAAAGAGAGAAAAAGGTATAAGACCATACAGTAGTGTGGAAGACTGGACCATAAAAATCAACCCACTTTTCTCCTTTCCAGACCAAGATACCATGTGTTTGGACATTCATTATTTACTAGGGATCATGAAATACATAAAATTTTATCGTAAGGATTCCACTAAGCTAATGGTATAGGGGAAGTGGAGCTGGAGTGTCTGTATTATCTTGGCTAATTATCAGGCACCACAATGTTCTCAGCCTTTGCTGGTCATCTTCTCCCCACAGCTGAGGTTGCTTGACCTTGACTGACTTTAAGGGGATGGAGGGAGCTCCAGTCAAGCGTCTCTGGGACTCGTTGAAAAATATTCTTAGCCAGGACAACTTTGGCTTTGCATCCAGTTTTAACAATTTAAGTTTCTGTGTGTTTCTCAAGATTGAATTTCTGCCTTGCTACAAAACTGTATCCTTCCTTGATTCCCTATGCCAGAGCCCTAGCTCTTTAATACTCTCTGCTTAGAGTGCGCTGCTCTCTTTTTGACCTACCTTAGGGATCGAGATCTCGTTCTTGCCTCAGCACAGACGCTGGGTCTGTTGTTCATTGTGAGACACTGGCCTCTTCCTTCAGTAAAGACATACAGATACATACAACTATCTTGATTTTGTTTGACTCATTGCAAACATCTTACATTTCAACCACTCGCACTCTCAGCCATGAGCTGGGTTCTTCGGAAAGAACATAACCGTCAGCTACAATGACCTGCATCTGCACGGCGTTTGAGCACCCAGCTCATGGCCCCATTTTGAACATTGTTAGCACAAAAAGCTAATCAGAACCTTGGCTTACATTGCTCTCATTGTCATTTTCTAGAACTGCATATGTTCTTTAACCTCCTCAAGACCACATTAACCCAGAGCCCAGGATCCTCCCTGACAATTGTCAGGACTCTCTTCCCAACAGGTTCTTCCTCTCTTCCTGTTCCTGACTTTGTTCAGCACAGCAAGGGACTTCACGCACAGGTGTGTGAACATCCCAGTCTGTAGGTTCACCCATACCCACTGCATCTGGTAGCTCCTTAGCCACCGCTAGGGGTATGCATGTCATTGAGGGGTCCATCCTTGGTAGAACAGACTGGCAGAAGAGACCCATTCAGGCCTTGGTGGTGAATTCAGGGGACCCATGGTCTAGAGCAACCCTGTCTAATAGAAATATGACATGAACCACACAGATGCAATTTAAAATTTTGGTAATTAAAGAAGTTCACATAAAGAAGTAAACAGAAACAAGTAACATGGACTCTAATAATATATTCTATTTAACTCAATATAACCAATGTGTCATGTCAGTTATAATTATATTTTTAAAATCATTAATGAGATATTTTACCTCCTGTTTTTCATATGAAATCTTGGAAATCCAGTGTGTATTTTATACTTAGGGCGTATTTCAGTTCGAACTAACCATGTTTCCAGTGCTCAGCAGCACCTGTGGCTAGTGGTTGCCAAAAGGGACAGAGCAGGAAGGGAGCAGACACAGGGTCCCGATGGGGCACATCCACAGCTCCTTGGAAGACTGCAGTCAGAGGAGGGAGGGCAAAGGGGGCTCTTAAAAGTGTGGTCCTGTCACATCCCTTCATTTCTCTACATCTATTCATCTCCTTTTGTCTTCACTTTATTCCAGATCTAACCAGTCCTCTTGACAACACCCAGATCCTGGGCTCCTTTGTCCTTTCAATACTCCAGCCCACCAAACATTTTCTATTTCCTTTTAAGATGCAGAATGTGGAGGGGCCATTGGAGAAAAGCATGCTGCTGTCTGAATGTGCAGTCACCGCAGGAGGATTAATTTGACAAGGGAAGCTGGGAAGAAAGAATTGGAGCCAATATTATAATGTGAACAAGTAATCCAACCATCTAGTAAACACCGTGCCTTAAGGCAGTACTTAACCTGCTTCTAGGATACTGGTGCGAAATCCTCAGAGAAACTCAGTCTCTCTGAGTCAATTATAAACCACATTTCTAAAATGTGGTCGATAATAATAGTAATGGATATTTTCCCTGTTCTATGTTCCAGAGCTGTTTAGTTGCTTTACATGTGTTAATTTGTTGGCAGTGAAAACAGCACCGGTTTTTACTAGGGATTGGACCTCAGTTAAGCAACCTAGGTGCTTGAGTTCTGGCTAAGAAAGAATTCAGAGTCAAGACTCAAACTATAAGAGAATGTTTGTTTAGAAAGTCACAGAGATAGAAGAAGTAAACTATAGAAGGAATGGGCTCAGGAAACAAGTTATAGAAAAAGAAGGGAACTTGGAGCTTAGGAGAGAGAAAGATAAAGGTAATGTGCTTGGTGAGGGGATGGGGAGAAGGGAGGAAGGGGAATGACGTAGGCAACTCCAGAGAAAGAAACCCTGCATCCTCTGTCCTCAGGGGTTTTAAGGGTGGAGATTTTAGGGGAGGTCACAGGGGAGGATCCCAACAGGACATGCATCAACTTTCCAGGTGTGTCCTTTCAGGGTTATGTTTCTACTGATTGGTCGGCACCAGGACTGGGGGTCATTAGTTGGTGCAGCCGGTCCTGATGCAGCCATGGCGTCACCTCTCTGGTTCTGCTGCTTTGCTGGGGTTAGAGCTGAAACACAACTGAGGCCTCGATTTTATCTCTAGGGGTTAATGCTTAAGGGAGAGGTTGTGCAAGGGCCCACATGGGAGTCTCATGAAGCAACTCTTTAGCCCCTTGTTTCTCCTCCAAGGGGGTCTACCACATGACTAGCACCATACCAGGGAAAGAAAGGTTAGGGGAGGGTCCAAAGTGCATGACCAACAATACGAAAGGTCAGGGGGTTTAATCACATGACCAGTGATAGGCTAGGGGAGGAAAGGTTACCCTGGGGGAGAAATTCTTGTTTTCCAGTTTTGCCCATTGCTAGACACCCAGGGGTTTTCCACCCTGGTGACCTTCTGTACCTGACCCACTGTCCTCGCTCTGCTCATGTCTGTCTAACCGCCTATCACAAATTTACTTATTGTCACAGATGTTCTATTTTTGTTTCTATTTTATGAGTGAGCAACCTTGCACAGAGGTTAGGAGACTTGTCTTAAGTCACACAACTGCTATGTGGAAGAACTGGGATTTGGACCCAGATATTTTATCTCTGGAGCTATGCTCTAAACCAAAATAATGTATGTATTACTGAGCACACTGTAAGTGCTCACTAAATGATAGCTGCTCCTTTAACAGGGCTGAAGATGATGGTACGGCTGGATCATGGGTGGTGGAGGTATGGGGTGATGGGTCTAATTAAATCAGAGACGTGAAGTATACCCACAAACCAGTAGCTGAAAACATTTCATCACATTTATTGCTGTAAACCTAACCACTTCCTTTGTTCACACAATCTAATTCTCCTCAGTATAGTCAAATGGCTATGTATATCCTCAGTGCTTCTTGAGAACATGGAATTCTTTGCAACAATTCCAAGAAGGAGCTTTCTGGAATTAAAAATAAAAACATCAATCTTCCACTTCTTTACAACTAATAAGTCCTGCCTCTCTTTGGTTCTGGGTCAACAGAGGGTCCTTCCTACAGGGGTGTGACATCAAGAGGAATTTGTGCCCTTCGTGAAGACCATCTGGAAATCTATGTCCATATGAATAGTGGATATTAGCATGGGAGTACAATATAACAAAAAGGAAAGAACACCTAATAAATGATTTATTATTTGTTTATGGAACACATTTGAAAGCTTATTGGAAGAAATAGTTTTTCTTTACTAGATGTCTTATTTAAGCTAGTTTTAAAATTCCTGAGTATACACAGAGCTTAGGGAGAAAGGCCCAGTGACATCTAAATTGCAGGGAAGATTAGCCAATCGTTAGGGATTTCTCCAAAGGAAAGGTAAGGACGAGATGGGGATAACAAGGCGTTGCACTCTAGGGTATGACCCAACTAAGACTAAAAGGCTGTTTGATCGTCAGGATGAGCAAGGACAGAAACTGTTGACGTTCGGCTTTTTTAATAAACTTATTTCTTCCCATACTTACACAACTTAACCATGCCACATGACCCAGCCAGCCAAAACACAAGCTTGTCATTTTTTCCAACCATGAGTCTGACTTTATTTCTGCATCACTAATTGAATCAACTCTGAGCATTCATAGTATAGCTGAACACCAAATCCTCTGGTCCTAAACCCATCGTTTTTAAGCCTTGTGGTGTGGGTGTAGTCATTCCACAGACAGCTCACTGACATGGGCGCACCCTTACCTTACAGCACTGTAAGTGCGTCTCACACAGCCTGAAGGACACCTGACCTATCTCTTTGCCTGTCTCCAACCCCAACTGAAAATTAATGCTATCAACTGCCAGTTCTGTGTAAGGTGTTCCTTTTGATGGCATAATCATTGATGATTCTTTACTTAGTGACTATGAATTAAGATTTTGGACCCAAGGGGCAAAAACACACCCTGGGGAGGCATGGTTTTAAATCAGCTAAATGCCTGTTACTGAACATGACATCATGGTAATCAGAATTGAGTCAAGCTGGGGAAGGCTCTTGGTATATGCCCTTGAGGCTAATTGTCATAGCTGAATCTCTCAAAGAGACTGGCAAGCTACCATGAACAAAATTGCCTTCCACATTTCTTAGAATAAAATTTAAGTCTGTACAGATTATTGTTCATCACTTCTTTATTCACTAAACATAGTAATCCTGTGTGTATAGCAGACTAATTCTGTTTCCAAGGTTGCTGGTATATTTCTCAGGGAGGAACAAAAATTAGGTTTAGGTATAAAACTGGACCAAACCATCTATGCAGAACGCTTAAGTAAAAAGTGCCAGGACATATTTAGTTAATCATGTGAATTGATCTGTAGGTTACAGTTACAAATTATCAGGTTATTTGGTCTATGTAATTTTACAAATAGGGAGTAAACAGTTTTCCATGGCAGACTAAGTAAATACTCATAGTTCCTGACCACTGGGAACCTAATTGGTGGATAAGGTCAGAGTAGTTGGGAAATAACAGTTCTCTGAAACTGAACGTGCCTACCTTCTCACTCTTGATAAAAATGCAAAAGTTCCTGTGATTCCTTAAGTAGCTGTACTACTTCAGTGTGTCATAGTTCAGTTGTACATCTAGCCAGCCACTGAATTAAGAAAAGTAAAGACAGCTGCCATTTTATCTTTGTGGCACTGAGCACTCTCAATCTTTACTTGTGTTAAGGAACAGCATCTTTGCTGTGTCCTGCCATGGGTGGTGGCTCCTGTGGCCCTGGCTCTGGTGAGGAGGTGACTAGATGGCGTCCCTTCCAGGCCAAGCCTAGTCGTGTGGCCTTGAATAAGCCTGGCGGCCCTTCTGCTTCAGAGACAGTCGTGTTGATTACTGAACTTTCCAGGTTTCTAGTCTTACTCTGACTAGGAAACACCCTTGTGTAAGAAGTGCTACTGACTGGCTTAGAAGAGGGTTTGCCCAGCAGGATCTGGGACAAGGGCAAGGAGAAAGTGAAGGGGACATAGGAAGAAAGTAGGGGTCTTGGAAAATGGGGAGAGAGTTTATAGAGATTTGTCCTGTCGTAGGCTGCTGTGCCCAAAGGGCACTTGAGAAATGTGTGTCAAAAAAGTGCAGAAGTAGGACGTGTTGTCCGCGTTGTGTGCACGTGTACGTGCTCAGCAGGGGAGATGCCGTAACCATCTAGTTGATTTTCCTGCAGCATGGACCACAGGAAGAGGACCAACATTCCTACAGTCTTCTACAATCTCTAAGGGCTAAGTTCTGTGCAAAGGGGAGTTTGGCTTCCATCACTGGGAATTATCGATTAAATGACCTCACTCTGAATGAATTAGCTAATATTTCCCCATATTTAAACCCAAGGATTTATCAAGTCATACATATTAATCGATAGGAAAGAATAAAAGCATGCAGTGTATTTAGAGATGATTTATTTTATAGAAAAGCATCTTTCATATTTTTGATACAGAGAAATATATTGTCCATTCCTTTAGCTTTCAGTTGTCTTTTAAAACCTATTTCTTTAAAGCCAATTGCCTTTTGAATGGGGATCCCCTAGGTGTTGTATCAATAAATTCTGAAGAATTCTGTTATTACATGATGGCTAAGCCAGAACAAACTTGACAGAGGAAACATAGCCCTGGAACAAGCTGGATCTTGTATTTCATCCTACAGAGGCTATACATTCAGGTGTCTGGATATTGGGTTTGCCTGGTTACCTGGCTGAAGAGCCTTAATCCCTCATGTCTTTGGCTTCTGGGGGGAAGTGGCAGCATTTGAAAATGTTGACATGGTCTCCAACTTTGAAGGTCTTGCCATGCATGGCTTCTGTGAGGTTTCACTTAACTAGTGTTTTTATTAGCTCTACTAGTTGTGTGAAATGTTTTGCTCTCTCCCATAAATATCCCCTAAGTTTATTTCGTCAGCCCTTTTCCTTTCTCCTCAGGCTTATGCCTTTGGCTACCTGATGTCCTTCCAAACTTTCAAATGGCTCCTCCCTGAGGAGATACAGCCTCTTAAACCTGTAGTCACAAAACAGTCATGGAGATGAAAAGTACAGCACAGGGAATATAGTTACATTGTAATAACTATGCGTGATGTCAGCTGAGTACTGGAAATATCAGGAGAACATTTCGCAAAGTATATGATTGTCTAACAACTATGCTGTACACCTGAAATAATAGAAAACAATATTAAATGCAAACTATAATTGAAAAAAATTTTAAAAGAGGGAAAAAAGACTATTCCATAATAAAAGGAAAATATCGTTAAAAAAACCCCCCAAAACAAGCCTGCGTTCTGCCCTGCTCTTGATTTGAATTTTCAGTGTCTGTTGGACCTCTCCATTCAAACACGTCATTGGCACATCAGACTTCACAGAACAAGAGGGTGCATGATTGGCCCCCAGTTTGCTTCTCTGATGTCAATCCCCTTGTATCACGTATCTCTTCATTTATTCACTGGTTTTCAGCCACACCGGTGCCTTTCTGTTCTTCAAATACAGCAAACTCATTTCCGCCTCAGGGTCTTTGCAATTGCTATTCCTTCCGGCGCCTGCTTGGCCTGGCTCTTCGCGCACCAGACTCCTGCTGACTTTCGCTCCCAGCCAGCGGTGTCCAGCGGCTCTCTCCCACGGCCGCCTGCTGTAGTTCCTGCACAGCGCTCATCCCTCTGAATATATCCCTTGTATGTTTAGCATATAGACTTGTGAAGATGGCCTGAATCTATCTCTGTCACGTTGTAGCTTTAGCACCTAGCCCAGGCCAGGCACCCATTACATATTCCATTAATTAACTGTGCACCAAGAAACCTGGGTTTTCATTCTGGCTCTGTTACTGACTAGTTGTCTGTCCTTGGGCAATTCACTTTGCCTCTTTGGGCAGCAGTTTTCTCTGCCTAGCAGTTTATTTTATTTTATTTTATTTTAAAATTATACTTTATTGATTATGCTATTACAGTTGTCCCAATTATTTTCTTCGCCTCCCTCCACCCAGCACCTCCCTCCCCTAGGCAATCCCCACACCATTGTCCACGTCCAGGGGTCATGCATTTGCATTCCTTGGCTACTCTATTTCCTATGCTGTACTTTACATCCCCATGACTGTTCTGTAACTACCAATGTGTGCTTCCTAATCCCTTCATCTTTTTTGCTCATCCCCCCATCATTGTCCCACCTGGCAATCATAAATTGTTCTCTGTGTATATGATTCTGTTTCTGCCCTGCTTGTTTGTTCATTCTGTTTTCTAAGATTCAATTGTTGATATATATATTTGTTGCCATTTTATTCATATTTTTGATCTTCTACTTCTTAAAGAAGACTCTTTAACATATCATGTAGTGCTGGTTCACTGGCAGTGGACTCCTTTAGCTTTTTCTTGTCTGGGAAGCTCTTTATGGAGCACTGTTTTCCCTCCATCTAACAGGTCCCTTTACGAATGTGTTGGGTGTGGAGGAGCTGAGAAGAGGAAGCCTCGGTGGGGAGGCTCTGGGACCCTCCTACCCAATTATACCTCAACAGGAAAGTTTTACCTTTATTTTTTTAGACAGGTTAGACTTCCACTTAAGATTTCATGTGAAAAAATGTATCCACATTAAAATTAAAAATATAAAGTTTAAAAATCACTGATTCCGATTATTGAAAAGCTCTTTCCATCTTGAATTGTGACCATTACCAAAGTAGAATTCATTTTTTCTGTCCTTCCCACAAGCCATTTTGAATTTCCTGTTACTGTTTTTGGTATTGTCACGCAAATTCAACTTCAGAGTTATTTTTGACAGTTCCTTCTTTCTCTCCTTCTCCATCCAGCCGGTTACCTAATTGTTCTAAATCCTTTTCTTGTCAATTTTTTATTTCCATTCCCCAAGGACAAAAGTAAGGCCTTGCTAAGCCCTAGGTCAGGGCCTGATAACCTCTTACCTGGACAATTACAGTGTCGTCCGCAGCGTCACACATCTTGTGCTGGCAAACATTTCCCCACACCATTACTAGCTGATCTGTCTAAACAATACTCTAGTAATTAGTCCTTGTTCAAAACCTTCAGTGGTTTTTCACTGACTATGAGTAAATCTAAATGACTCACCCTGGACACGGCACTATTTGTGTCTACCACATCCACTGCCCTCTCCTCACGGATTCATACACAGGGGTCACCATGCTCTGTTACATAGGCTCCCGTTTTTCTGGCCAAAGCATCTGGTCAGACATCTACAGTCTAGGTAGTGGTCTTTAAGTCAAGCTGGTAAAAAACAACAACAACAACAACAACAACAACAAAACTTTGTCTAATGGGTGTTCTATACTTGAGTAGTCAGATATTTTCTTCTGGGGAATTTAAGTGCAAGATTTAAGGGAATCTATAGATATTAGGGTGGAAAAGAGTGAAGAAAAATATAAAGGAGTAGTTGGGCAGAAGCCATGAGGCAGGAAAAGTTATGACTGGGCAGATATCATCATGCAGAGAGGAGAGAAGAGGGAGTCCTTTGACAGCAAGAGTAGAGGTGGAAGTAGAGATATGACTGATCCTCCTGGGTGGGTGTCTGTTGCCTACACTACTGTCTCCATGAAGCGTCCTCTTATCACTCAAGCCAAAAACCACCTGCCTTCTAAATCTAGCACTTACCCTCTCTGTTTTAGCTTTTGTTCCACTTTATGTCTCCAGGGCTTTTGAGTGTAAGCAATACGGAACTTGACTCTGGCTAAAGGTTCTGGGTAGTTCACAGAGTTGAAAGAACAGCTAAACTCCTTGATATCAGAAAAGACGATACCCAGCACAGTCCTGATATCTCAGCAAGAGGAATCCAGAATTTCTTTGGGCAGTACCATTGAGATAATTCCACTCCACTGCTTTCATCTTATGTTACTAGACTCAAGAGCCAAACTCCAGGCAGAGAAAATTGGGTTCCCTCAGCTTAAGATCCTTGACCACACTTGGTAAGGACAGGTGGCCCTGGCTTGAACTGAACTGAGAGTTCCACAGCACAAGGATGCTGTGGGAGAGAAGAGCAGTGGAGGGATGATTTTTATTAACAGAAAGGGGAGAGGCTATCGTGCAGGCAAACAAATAAAACAAAAAAAAATTCTCTCTTCTACTTTATGATTATTTGTAAAGTTGTCTTTATCTCCACTTTAAAGATGGTAATACATTTCTCCCTGCCTTTTTTGATTTTCAATTACAGTTGACATTCAATATTACTTTATATTAGTTTCAGGTATACAGTATAGTGATTAGGTATCTTACATTTTCCCTTTGAGGACAGAGTTAACTCATTAATTTTACTCGATCCTGTAATAATCACAATATTATTATTCATGTCTAACATTTATTGAGCACACATTCAGCTATGTAATGTGCTGAGTATCCTATGTCCATTATGTCATCTGACTTTCTCAACCAATGTATATAGATCTATTATTATCACTTTACAGGTGAGAAAAGCCATGACTTGAAGAGGTTGAGGGCTTTCTTAAAAACACAACTAGTGAGAAATAGAACTAGGGCATGAACCCTAGTGTAACCCCAAAGGCCAGGCTCTTAAGCACTCTGATATACTGACTCCACAGTATATGAAATGATTGATGCATATTTTTAATGAAAGTGTTTTTGAGCTTGTGCAGTATATCTTTTAATAATTCCTACAGTCCTGATTACAGCCAATACAAAAAAGAGCTGGAAAAGAGTTAAAAGCTACTGAGAGGCAGCAGTGCAGTAGAGAAATGGTTGAGAAAAGAAAGTGTAAAAAATGATTACTCTCATGTGAAAAACCCTAGAGTAAATGGTCAGGTCAACCTCAGTGTCCATGGACTAAGGGACATCCCAGGTCTGAAAAATAAATAAGACATTCCATGAGGACTTTGTGTAGACTGTAGAGTTCTGTGTGAAGAAAAGACGTGGTTATTTCTACTCTAACACAAAGAAGAGACTGGAATGTAAGTAAACACAACACGTTTTAAATAACCTTATAGTTCACCCTAGGTTAAGGCACCCTGGGGCTGCTCTACTCTTGCAGATTGAAGTTGGTGGAACTCTCTCCCACATACCCTTGAACTTGCCTCACTTTGGCAGTCCTCAGATTTTGAGCATGTGACTTCTCCCCAGGGAAGTGAGACGACCAGGCTTTTCAAGTTACTGCTCAACATATCCATTGTAGGAACAAGTTGGCTTCAAGATCTCAAGTGAGTCATTTGTGTTCCTAGAATGCAGATCTGGGGATGGGCAAGAGGAAATCATGTGCGAAGCTGATCTGAAATGAAAAGAATCCACGTACTTTTGGGGATCCCAGTGGCCATGTTCTGTACACTGGTCTTCCCAGCCTAGAGTCGTGGTCTTACCCTTTTCGGTGTCTCACTGAGGGAATATGAGTTCAGGGCCTACCCACAGCAGGGTTACCCATGTAGAAAAGAGAACAATCTGAGGGCAGGGATTAGGTTCCATGGAAGTCAGTGGTTTCCTCCACACTGTACCTCATCCAACTCATGTCCTGACTAAACTTTCCTGCGGTCTTTGGGCTCTTCTTGGAACAATAGGGAAATGAAATCTTAATTCCTTTATTTTTATTCCTTACAACACTTACCAGCAGCTTTCAAATTTTAACATATGTCTTACATGGGGTCCATACTGAAAATTCAGATTCTAGCTAGGTCACACCCTTGGAGATTCTGATTTAAAAGGCGCTGTTCGACCACACACTGAGACACACAAATTCCCATTCTCACTTTGTTTGAGATGTTGTTTTAGACTGCTTAAATGTTGTCTTCATAGATGGAGAGCAGATGACAGCTAGTGGGTGTGGGGGCAGCTAGGGCCTGGAAGGATTGAGCAAAAAAGGAAGAGGACTCATGGACAGGGACAGCAGTGTGGTGATTGCTGCGGGGAGAGGAATATAAGGGGACTAAATGATAATGGGAAAAAAATGCACTAAAAGCTAAACAAAAAAATGTTGCTTCAATGGCTTGAAATTCTCTCCTCTTTTATCTCGTCTTTCCCTGAATAATCATAATCTTTGAGATTAGGAAATTTATCTTTTCCTTGTCCAATACCCCTGAAGTTATACTCACATGTTTAAAATATACATGGCAGGTACTGATTGACCAAAAGTTGACAAAAATTGTTCTTCCATGCCCACCCAGCATGTGAATGTCAGGGCTCAGTTTGAATGGAAAAGAATTATCTTCTAGATTGAAAGAGCAAATTAGATAAGAAATATATAAGGTTTTCCAGTCCAGGTTTATATGGATGACTCAAAACACACTGGAAAAAAAAAACCCACCCAGAATATGGAATTTAAAATCCTTGTTCTTTTTCTTGGAATTATTTTTAATCAGTTAATTTTACTTAGAAGATTATCTAAAGAGGTCAAAATATTGCTTCCTTCCACTCTATGTTTAGGATATATCCATTGTTTTCTTTTGTTAATAAATCATAGGAAAACAATATTACAAAGTACTCTCAAATTAGTCAGGAATGCAAACATACACCGGAAGCCAAAGTCACCTCATAGTCATAGGCGATTGTTCAGGAAGGAGAGAAAAGGATCTGGTTACTTCTTCCTTATTCAGCAGTGTGTCACACCCCCTTGCTTAAAACCCATCGATGGTTCCAGTTAGCTTTGAGGATATAATTCAGACTCTTCGTTGTGACTTACAAATGTCACTTAGTCTGTCCTCATGTCCATACCTGCCACTCTAGCCTAGTCTCTGACTCCATGGCCCTCCATTTCCTCACTGCCTCCTTTCCATTGCACTTGATGCTTCAATCATCCTTCTTTCAGTTCCTTGAAGATGTCATTCTCTTTCTCCTTTCTGGCTTTAGTATATGCCTTCCTTCCTGTCCCAGCGAACTCCTTTTTCAACCTTCAGATCTCATTTTAAATTTCATTTCATCTGGAAAGCCTTTTCTGAACCCAAGTCTGGGATAGGATCATGACTCTCCTTTTTGCGTTATAATTGCCTGTCTTCCATTCTGTATTCTCCACTAAGACTGTAAGCCTGGTCTATGGCAGGGGAAAGAAAGTCGTAGATAGATAGATAGATAGATGATAGATACAGATATATGTAGGTAGACATATCTCTATCAATACACATGCATATATAAAGATAGATAGGTAGCTTGTACAATATATAATGATTGTGAAAGAGAGAAAATGATTTGTCTATTCCTCATAATCTAATGCCCTGTGTTAGATTCTTTCAGGTACTGAGCCCAGGAAAACCCTGGGTTATCCCATAGCGGAAGTTCATGGGAATGATGCCTATAGACATGGGAAGGACAGGCAGAATTTCTGCAAGCACACAACCAGTACCACCCTTTGAACAGGGCAAGAAGGGCCCCCAAATGGGGCCCCACATTTAGAAAGTCTTGCATACCAAAAACACTGAAATATAAAGCCTTTCTTTCTACTCGATAAACTAAGGTGTTTTGAAAATTTGCTACCCCATTAAGTGAACAACATTATGGAAGAACATGCAAGATGCACCGGCTCTCTAAGTCAGCACAGGCAAGGCTGAAGCTGGGTCAGTGTCTATATGTGAGTGGTGGGGCTTGGGTGAGAAGGCTCTCTACACCAAATCACATGAAATGAGTGTCTTTGCAGATATCTTTCTCCTTTGCTCCAATCTGTTGGTGTCATGTGATTTGTGGGGGTGCTTAGAATTACCTGGAAATCTTGAGTCAGAAGTGATGCACTGGGGAGGGTCACCTGTGCACTATAGGGCGCTTGACCTGACGAGTCCCAAGTCCTAGGTTTGGACAGGGCTGGTCATACCAAGGAGTCTTGGCCAGAGCCCAGTTTCCATGTGCCTCAGCAGACCCACATTACCACTCAGCCTTGCAGGCTGCTGGGGAACGGGAGGGGTGGGAGTGGGAGAGAGTAGAAAGAGAGGTGGGAGTCCAGGTTCTTTAACCTGCAGTCTGTGAGGGCCCCATCAACTGCAGGTTGTCGGCTGGAAATAAGAACCGAGCCATGGGTGTGATTTGACTTTTAACTTCTAAATATTTAGACATATATTAAGTGGGTCTCCATTTGGATCCTTTCCTTTCACTTCCCCACAGTGTTTGGGGTAGTCCTATACACAGCCTTTCTTCATAATCAGAGGTATTTGTGCTAATTGACTCCTTGGAAATGGATACCACTACTCCTTGCTTTAACTTTCTGTTCAAGGAGTGGCTCGGCTTTTAATGTGCGCTTGTATTGATTCCACTTCTGCTTCTACTGACTAACTGAACTGCTCACAGTCAAACTCCCTCCAAGAGAAGATCCAGTTAGTTGGCCAGTCTAGTCAGTACGAAACCCCTCTGCTGGGCAACTCTTTTATGCTTATGTCTAAGAGACCACCTGCTGGCCAGTAAGTAACTTGGATGAGGCACCCCTCTCTCAGCTAATCAATTGTGGCCATACGGCAGGTCACATTATCCACAGAAAGATGGTGACTTTTGACTGAGAAAACTACTCTGGGTGTTGGCTCTGCAGAGGGTATGAGCAGAACAGGCATTCAGAGCTCCCTGCTTAGTAAAAGCTCTTCCTTACTGCTACCCAGGTCGCTGAATGCTACTTTTGTATTAATTTTTTTTTATAAAGTCACTCAGACAATTATTCTCATTCTTGCCTAAACAATTCCAGCTAAGAAAATGTGTGAGAATCTAAATGAAATCATTCTGACTCTTCTGCAGAAGAAGAGAAGACAAAAACTCTTTGAATTTCACGGCACAATTTAGAGTTTTTCAAATTATTTAGGAAGATGTGGTCAGCTATTTCACTGTAAATTTACTCTGGTTTTAGTAATGCTTCATGTGTTTGGGAATGATTTCACTTCATCCTCAATGGTAGGCAATAGTCACCATAAAATTAAGACAATGGGAAAAAAAGCCACATCTACATATAGGCAACAAATCAATGTTTTAAAATCACACAATTGCCTGGGGCAATTTTAGTGACTTTCTTCTGTATAACTTATACATAAGATTAGTTATAGAACTTATAGGATTTACTCATTAAGCAGTTTTGTCACTTAGACCTAACCATCCTTCATATTGTATGTGTCTCCTACCATGGGGAGTGTTGTGCTACACTTCAGAATAAACCAGTAAGTTGACACTGGTCTTTCTTTATGACTGAGAATGGCTCCTTACTGGCATTCCCTCTTATTGGATGCAGCGGGGTTGGATAATGGGCTCCCCAGTACTCTTTACAGTTGTGGTTCCTGGATCCCTGTACCCAGTTCTACAAAATGGAAATATGGATGTCACAGGCTTCTCCACAGAAGACCTGTCTCCAAGTGCTTGTCTCATCTTGGAAAAAGAGGAAGGAATAGATGAGGAAAGGTGAAGCTTAAGCCTCTTCTACACTAGAGGATTCAAATTCTCAGAATTAAGCAACGTGTCAAGCATGGGATTCTCAATTACGGTTATTCCCTGGAATGAACAACCATATTTAAAATGCCCTCATGTCAGAGTCAGGGGTGGGGATTGACATGTGTAGATATTTTGTTTCTAATGGTAATTTTGATTTCCAGGCAGGACTAAAGTTGGTGGGATTTATAAATAATTTTTTTAATTTTAATTTTTTAAATTATATTTTATTGATTATGCTGTTACAGTTGTCCCATTTTTTCTTGCCTTTATTCCCATCTACCCCTAATCCCCCTTCTACCAGCATCATCCCCCCTCCACCCCGTAAGTTCATGTCCATGGGTCGTACATATAAGTTCTTTGGCTTCTCCATTTCCTTTGCTATTCTTAACCTCCCCCCCCACCCATCTATTTTGTGCCTACCATTTATGCTTCTTATTCTCTGTACCTTTTGATTTGGATGTTGGAACATTTAATGTTGTCCTGGAGGTTCCTAAGCCTCCCCTCAGTTTTTTGAATTCTTGATTCTTCCTTCTGTTCTGGTTAAATGTTTATTTCTTCCTTCTGCTCCAAATCATTGATTTGAGTTCTGGTTTCCTTCTCCTCACTCTTGGTTCCCTGTGTATTTTTCTTTATTTCACTTTGCATAGGCTTTACTTTTTCCTCTATTTTGTGACCATAGTCAACCATATCTGTGAGCATCCTGTTTACCAGTGTTTTGAACTCTGCATCTGATAAATGGTCTATCTGTTCATTACTTAGTTGTATTTTTTTCTGGAGTTTTAATCTATTTTTTCATTTGGGTCATATTTCTTTGTCTCAGAGCTCCTGTTACATTGTAAGGGGCGGAGCCTTAGGTATTCACCAGGGTGGGGCAACCCACTTTATTGCACTGTGGTGTTGGGGAGGGGCCAGAGAGAGAACAATACCACTTGCTGGACTATCCACTGGTTTTCAGTCACTTCCCCCCTACCCACAAGCAAATTGGGCTCTTCTGGTTCTGATTCCTGGGTAGGCGGGCTTATGTACATTTTAGGACCCTGTGGGTCTCTCCATTGAACTCTTCTGTGAGACTTGGAGTTGCTCCTACAGCCACAGC